>JANBQQ010000182.1:0-29488 GCA_027577275.1 Coemansia sp. RSA 988 | reverse complement strand
AAAATAAAAACCAACAAAACTAATGCTTTTTAATAATAATCTATAACCTTATAATCATTCCAAAATTTTGCTTTTTGAAATTGTATTATGCAGATTTTGTGACACTATGACCGAGTGGTCTAAGGTGCTTGACTCAAGTTCAGGTCTCGCAAGAGGCGTGGGTTCGAATCCCACTGGTGTCACACTTTTTTGGATAATTTTTTGCCCTTTTTTTTTGCGCGTGTTGCTGTCAATCCAGCTTGGTGTTCTTTTATACACTTTTTTATTTTATTCTATAATATTATTTCTCCAAAGTGAAAATAATACACGATATTTCTATGGTTCTATGACTGGATGTAGTGAAGTTTTTGCAAACACCTTCCTGGCCTTTGCAGCACATTTAACTACTATAGTAAAATTTTCTTCTGTGCAAAATGGGTCTTTCAAAATATATTACGAGAGCTTGTCTCCATTATCATGTATTGAGAACCTTCAAAAAGACTATCAGCTAGTACCTATTTTTGCACTTTTGGCTATACTTTCTTACTTGTGATGCTTGTGTTTTTTCTTAAACTTATTACGTTCGCAGCATGCGCAGAATGAGGGGGGAGGTTGAGGCTCAATGTCCATATATTGAAGAATGTGTAAAATATATATTGTGCCCACGCAAAGCTGCTATGGGGGGGGGCCCAATGCATTCTGCCCACGGGGCGATTCAAAATGCCCTTACAGACAAAATGACGAGTTTGGAGCTTGTGCGGAGAAATAATAGTCGCGTTGAAAAGTGAGTGATTAGTCACATTGCGCTCTTTTTTTTTGCTTGCTAATAGCCGTGTTGTAAAAAGCAACCGATAAATGAGATATACGTCTGGATTTCCCAATCTCAGCATGGTTATATCTTTGTGTAATACTAACAACAACCTGCACTTTCCACCTACACAATGATGGCTTCTTAAGCATATAAAAACGGTTGCAAAATTCCTGTTTCCAGCACCTGTGTAGATTCTTCAAGAATTTTTGTCTTTTTATGCAAGTTGTTTTAGTCATCATTTTTAACCACCAGTACAGTCACTATGAAGCTTCTTTCGTTGGTCATTGTTGTAGTCGGCACTATTAGTGCGCTAGCAGTCGCAGATGGCGGTTATCATCAGGAACATGAGGCTGAAAACCGCTATAGACCTAAGTACAAAAAGGAATCTTATGCTCGCAAAGAAAGAAGCAAGTGGGAGAGATGCCAGGAACATTGTCGTCATAAACACCACCATCATGAGAAGTGCATTCACAAGTGCATGCGCAGGTATTAACCGTAGATATTAATAGTGTTGCTTTGAGCTATTGCAAAATACTTTGGTGCATTTGCGATTAGTTAGCACATCTTGGTAGTATTTTTTTTGTGGTTTGACATTTGCTTAATAAAAGCCTTTTGTTATGACGCTATTCGAAAATTGCTGATGCAGCAAGAAAATAGTTTTGAGCTGCTCAGGGGTGAATTATTTTGGCAGCGAGTGGTCTTCAATTTAACATTGTAAAATACACAACGTCTATGTGGTTAGAATGAGCGATTAGTTGACAAGAAGAAGGGACTAGAAAATAAAATAGCAAGTAGATTCGTCAAGTGGTTGATTTTAGCAATATTGTAGCAATAATATACAAAAGCATCTTTTTGGATGTTGCCCGTGTCTTTAAAAGATAAAATATATTATGTCATAAAATTTTCAAATTTAATTACATTTATAGCAACTCTCTGCCCACAAAAGCACCTTCCCATTGTGCAAATGATGGCCTCACCAAACAATGTAAGCCTTTTCATGTCAATCAGCATGAAAGTACTTTCTCAAACGCAGACATTTCTATATAATATTGCGCAATCCGATATAATCCTCAGTAGTGAATATGATGCAAACGCAAGGATTTTCTACACACTGATATACAGCTACAAATAAATGTTCAGAAACAATTTTT
Organism: Coemansia sp. RSA 988; assembly: GCA_027577275.1. Classification (NCBI taxonomy): domain Eukaryota; kingdom Fungi; phylum Kickxellomycota; class Kickxellomycetes; order Kickxellales; family Kickxellaceae; genus Coemansia; species Coemansia sp. RSA 988. The sequence continues at coordinate 27,547 of JANBQQ010000182.1, read as the reverse complement.
TTTACTGTAGATGAGAGATACAACAGATGATCTGTGATACAACATTTAGGGAATACAACACATTGAGAATTCTACTTTTTTTTTTTTGCGTTCAGTACTAACATGTCCTTGAAAATGGTATAAAAGCATTGGCGTTTTCTGCCATTTAGCTGTTTTAGTTTCTTTAGGCAATTTTGCTCTTTTTTAAACCATTTCACTGGCAACATTTTCAGATTTTGTATTTAACCATGAAGTTCCTACTTTTCACCGGATTAGTTGCTGCACTACCTTATGCCGAGCCCGAGCCAGCAGCATCTCTTGATGCTTGGCATGGCGGATGGCATGGCGGTGGTGGATGGCACGGAGGCGGCGGTGGATGGCATGGAGGCGGATGGCACGGCGGGGGCTGGCGTGGCGGAGGGTGGCGTGGAGGATGGGGTCGTCGCGATGTCTCGCAAGGCAGCGGTAGCGGCTGGCATGGAGGAGGCGGTGGTTGGCATGGAGGAGGCGGAGGCTGGCATGGGGGAGGAGGTGGCTGGCACGGAGGAGGCGGAGGCTGGCATGGCGGCGGTGGCCATCGGCACTAGTTGCGCCATACCAATTGCGCGAGCACTGTAGGCTTATCTTAATGTGGTCTGAGAGTAATCATTAATAAATCTTGATTAGCCAGGAAATCATTTTAAATGTAATAATCCCTCATATATAATTTGCTTTGCACAATTTTTTTTAGCTTTTGACCGACCTACCGTCCGCCCATGGACAACTCTAGGTGCTTCACAGATTTCAGCTATGTTCCGGCTGTTTGATTAGTTTGAATAGAAAGGATTATTGGCCAAGTGGCATTTTCTAGCATATAGCGTTATCCAGAAATTGTAAGTGTATTTTGCACCTGTCTCTTAAAAATTAATTAAACCAACTCCAAATACAAGGATAACTCACGAATCTCAATATTGACAGTATATCCTTCTCAGCGCGAATCTGGTAAGATAGTGATTGTTGCGCTCTGCCACAAATAATGCAACGATGGCAGGGTGCCAAACGTGGAATGTTGGGTATACAAATTCTGAGAACTACTCTATTGAAAGGATATCCCATGTTAGTGGCAGAAATTAATATGTGCTGCAGAAAACTGAATTGCCTCTAATAACAGCAATTTGTAGTCTAAGAACATCCTCTGGGAAAGTGATCCTCAGAGTAACCAGCTTTGTTCTTCTTTTTTAATTTTGGCTTGACTGTTTATCCGAGCACGTCTAATGCCTCATAGAATAAGTAAATATTTTGATAGTGTACATATTCTAGCCACTTTATGAGCAGTTCTGCTAAATATTATTAAAAAGTAAACATTAAGCTACAAAGTTAAGTATGCAAGCTTTACCATGTCGGCGGGCAAAAGCATACTATGTTTAAAAAAGCAGATTAATTGGTAGGCCCGCTTGCCCGTATTGATAAGACTTTCTCTGCTTAGCCGACGCAGTTTCTATGCGCTAACTTTATTGTGGCCGGGGCTACTATTTAGACGTTTGGTTTGCAAATGTTCTCCATTGCCGACTCTGTAGAAACAGTTTGCTGATGCTCTAGCTGCTAAATATGCAGTTATCATTGTTTGCCCATGGTCAGCTTTAAGCTGCGCAGAGACGCATCTGGAACTATTGCAATGCCATGGCCATTGTTTTTGATTACTAGAAAGTAAGTTTAGTGCGCGGAACATTGAATACGCGGAATCGATTGGGGTTTCTTTAATTTAATATATTCAATGGCAAAAATTAAAAACACTGCTGTCAGTGTATGGAAACAGCTTTTATTGATATTAGAGCATCTCAATGGTAATGTACAACGTTTAAATTCAGTAAATTTCTAAACTAAAAAACAACATAAATCCAACACCCGTGGGTGTCGAGTCCATTGGCCGTACCATCGGCGCGGCCAATGAACTCCACAAATATATTGGCTAATCTGATGGCGGCAAAGCTGGTACTACCTTGTTTCACAATTTTGGTGTTTTTGTCTACTGCTCAAGAAAGCGCCTTATCATTAGAAGTGATTGTTTGTTACTTTTTGTTTAGCATTGCTTTGGATCTATTTATTGTTGTCATACAATACCTAAACAAGTCACTTTTGGATTATATTCAAGTCAATCTGGACAAATAGCTGGGCAGCATAATTTTGTTGAATGTTTATAAGGAGATACAACATGCTATTGATATTTCCAATCCAATTATTTAAAATTATCTATATACATTCTGTGCTGTAGACAATGGCGCAGGTATACCTGCGCCTGTAGTCTTTTTACAAGGGTTTTAGCCCGGTGGGTCGGAGTTCGGGGTCTTAGGAGTTTTAAAGGTTTAGAAGGGGTTTGGAAGAGAGAGAGGGTTTAAAAGGAAAGCTCATATTATGAAGTTCACATAATTATATGACAAAATCCATTAAAGCAAGCATCAATTTCTTGAAGAATAGACACTAAGAATAATATTGAATATTAATATTAATCGACATGCGCTATAAAGAAAATTTTATAGCCAAGAAATTCATAGCCACCCCACCCAAAGATACCTCTGACACCAAGTGAGGAGGTCCGCAAAAACATAGTTTGTGGCTCTGCAAGAGCCCAAACGGCGTTCTGGGCTTTTTTTTGCGGAAGTGAGTACTGTGAGCGGCCTCTTCACTTGTCTGAGATAAAATCTTTAAATTTAATTACATTTATAGCTACTCTGCCCACAAAAGCACCTTTCCATTGTGCAAATGATGGCCTCACCAAACAATGTAAGCCTTTTCATGTCAATCAGCATGAAAGTACTTTCTCAAACGCAGACATTTCTATATAATATTGCGCAATCCGATATAATCCTCAGTAGTGAATATGATGCAAACGCAAGGATTTTCTACACACTGATATACAGCTACAAATAAATGTTCAGAAACAATTTTTTTTACTGTAGATGAGAGATACAACAGATGATCTGTGATACAACATTTAGGGAATACAACACATTGAGAATTCTACTTTTTTTTTTTTGCGTTCAGTACTAACATGTCCTTGAAAATGGTATAAAAGCATTGGCGTTTTCTGCCATTTAGCTGTTTTAGTTTCTTTAGGCAATTTTGCTCTTTTTTAAACCATTTCACTGGCAACATTTTCAGATTTTGTATTTAACCATGAAGTTCCTACTTTTCACCGGATTAGTTGCTGCACTACCTTATGCCGAGCCCGAGCCAGCAGCATCTCTTGATGCTTGGCATGGCGGATGGCATGGCGGTGGTGGATGGCACGGAGGCGGCGGTGGATGGCATGGAGGCGGATGGCACGGCGGGGGCTGGCGTGGCGGAGGGTGGCGTGGAGGATGGGGTCGTCGCGATGTCTCGCAAGGCAGCGGTAGCGGCTGGCATGGAGGAGGCGGTGGTTGGCATGGAGGAGGCGGAGGCTGGCATGGGGGAGGAGGTGGCTGGCACGGAGGAGGCGGAGGCTGGCATGGCGGCGGTGGCCATCGGCACTAGTTGCGCCATACCAATTGCGCGAGCACTGTAGGCTTATCTTAATGTGGTCTGAGAGTAATCATTAATAAATCTTGATTAGCCAGGAAATCATTGCAACTCTAGTAATCTGACAAAGAATGTTGTGTTGCATTTTCTTGCCTGGACTCAAAGGTTTTATAAACTTTCTATTTTAGTTATTAACCTCAATCAGCTTCCATTCGCAAGCGAAGAGCGGTATGCGGGTGCTAGTTCGCACACTTGCTTATAACATACCAATTCGCACAACCAAGCAGCGTACTTTAACGACGAGTATGTTACGGTGGCAGAGACATGGGCTTCGAATGGCTCACGATACTCCTGCGGATAGCGGAAGTGCTAGACGTGCTCGATCGCCCATTATCACTGAATCAGTGGGGATAAGGACGCCTTTGCTTACAAGTACAGTGGCTCGTGACAGCAATGGTAGATACTACTCGACTTCGCGGCCTGGTTCATCGCAGTCTACTAGTAGCAATACGAGCACCATTTCTTCAGAAAAGGAAAAGGTGGGGCATGGTGTTGATCCAGAGGAGGCCAAACAGGCAAAAAAGACGGCGACAGGACAGGCATGGCTACGACTATTCCGACTGGCCAGACCCGAGTACCGGCTGTTAGGCGGGGCAGTGGGACTGCTATTGGTGTCATCGAGCGTGACGATGGTAGTGCCGTTCTCTATGGGCAAGATTGTCGACATAGTGACGAGCGCGCAGAGCGCTATTCCGTTTGGATTGACGCCAGGGCAGATGTTGACAGGTCTTGGAGCAATGTTTATAGCTGGTGCAGCTGCCAACGCAGGGCGAGTAATGTTGATCCGCACAGCAGGTGAACGAATGATAGCGAGACTTCGACGGCAGATCTTTGGACGGATTATGAGTCAGGATCAAGGTTTCTTCGACCGCAACCGCACGGGAGACTTGGTAAGCCGTTTAAGCACGGACACAATGGTTGTAAGCAAGAGCATTACAAACAATGTGTCAGATGGACTAAGGGCGTCGATTTCAGCAGTGGCAGGTATTGGAATGATGATCTATATGAGTCCAAAACTGACAGGGATCATGTTAGGAATAGTACCACCTATTGCGCTATGGGCAGTGTTTTACGGACGATACATTAAGCGACTGTCACGACGCACCCAGGAGGCAGTCGGTGAGCTGACAAAAGTGTCAGAGGAGCGCATCAGCAACGTGCGCACGGTACAGGCGTTTTCGCGTGAGGCACAAGAGGAGGCACGGTTTGATGTGGAAGCGCAACGGATTTTTGGATTAGCTAAGCGTGAGGCTTTGGCCAGTGGGCTGTTCTTTGGTGGAAATGGATTAGCTGGCAATCTTGCGCTGTTGGCATTTCTGGGACTGGGCGGACGCATGGTTATGAGGGGCGAAATTTCGTTGGGTGATATGACCTCGGTAATGATGTACTCTGCGTATGTGGGCTCGGCGCTATCGGGACTGACGTCGTTTTTCTCGGAGGTAATGAAGGGTGTGGGTGCTGGGTCGCGGCTGTTCTATCTACTTGATCGTGCACCCGAAGTTGATCGCAATGATGATGGCCTTGTGCTCTCTCGCAGTCAGTTGCAAGGTGCCATACGATTTGACGGCGTGGGCTTCAGATATCCAACACGTCCGGATGTTTCAGTGTTCCAGGGTCTCACTCTGGAGATTGCTCCGGGGTCGCGCGTGGCAATTGCAGGTCCTTCAGGAAAAGGGAAGAGTACTGTGGCCGCGTTACTACTGCGCTTCTACGATGTACATGAGGGCCGTATTCTTGTTGACGGACACGACTTGCGCGCAGTCAATCTTGCCAGCTGGCGTGCGTGCGTGGCAATGGTTCCCCAGGATCCAATTCTGTTTGCAGGCACCATCCGTGAGAACCTTCTGTATGGAAACCCACAGGCTACCGAAGCCGAGATCATAGCGGCATTACAAAGGGCCGATGCATGGCACTTTGTCGAGCGGTTCCCGGCACAGATGGACACGTATGTGGGCGAGCGTGGTGTCTCGCTTTCTGGCGGCCAGAGACAGCGCATTGCTATTGCGCGGGCGCTTCTGGCACGTCCGCGTGTGCTGATCCTTGACGAGGCTACTAGTGCACTGGATGGAACGCGCGAACGACGTGTGCTGGACGCATTGGACGCACTCGAGGATGTGACAGTAATCACTATTGCACATCGTGCTAGCACACTGCGTCGTAGCGAGAGAATATTTGTCATAGGAGACGATGGAGCTGTTGTAGAGGACGGTAGCTACGCGCAACTTCTAGCTAATGAGGACGGTTACTTTCATCATTTGATGGCAGCGCAGGCTGCTGAGCATAGGGAATAAAAAAAAGCCGAAGATTGAAACTCTCCTTTCCTTCTAGAGTCAGTTATAAATAACGATAAAAGTATGATCTAGTAAACTGTATGACGGTCAAGGAATTGCGCCAACATGTATAGGGAAGCTTGCGGTTGGTAGAATGGTACCTCGTGGCCAGCCTCAAAGACACGCAGAAAAGCGAGATTATCTACGGCAATAAACTGACCTGCAGCGATGTCACGGCCAGACTGTGCTGGCCACGACCAACTACGAGGCACAGATTCAGCGACACGGTTTTTTCCTTTCCAATTGAGAGCGCGCACTACTTCCATAGTACCATACCAATTACAGATAAAGTCAGCATCGCCACTATACAACAACACAGGTAGATTGCGCGCAAGTAAAAACTCGAGTGATGCGACTGCCGACCGCGAGACAGCGTCGTTTGTAGATGAGAAACGGTCAAATAGCGGGTCTGAGCACTCTACAAAATCAATTTCATCGCTAGCGCCCACAGCTTGTTTGAATTCTGCAGTACGCAAATAATCGACGTAATCATTTGGAACCATACGTGCGTCTGGACGGACATCATAGGTATTGATCATTGTGGTCCAATTGAGTGAACCGCTGCAATAAGAATCGGCGTAACCGCACTGTGTAGTTGTACGCCAGGACTCGGATTCGAGATCAACACAGCTATTGGGCTGTCGCATTCCATCAACACTGTTTAATGTGGTAGTCCCTTCTTCTGAATAGCACTTGTCTAACTCTGCGTTGCATTGAGGCACTACTGTTTGTTCTAAATACGTGCACTGTTGTTCAGTGAATATTGCTGGATATGTCGAATGACAACCCATTGTGTGGTAGGAAGAGGATTGCAGTTTCTGATCATATAGTCCGTTGCCTATACCAATGCCACTCAATGGAATTGGCAAAAAACCTCGTGCCTGCAAGAGTGATGATGCCTCAACAACTTCATTCATATGTACCAAGTATTCAGTGAACACTGGAATATAGCGTCCAGCGTAGGACTCACCAAACACATATACGTTGTTAATAATAGCCTCTTTATTATCGCGTGCCTGATTATTAAGCAATGCATATATTGCTTGCATTGTACGCCATGCTGTATCCGCAGCCTGTTCAGTAGAATTAGGCATTAATCCATAGGAGAAACCTGCACCCACTGGTTGATCAATAAATACAATATCAGCAATCGCATTCCAAGCATAAGGATTTTGACCAACACTGTGCTTCAATTTCTTCCGTTTACTGTCAGACATTTCTGGATCAAATGGTTTATCAGGTTGATAAGTGCATGGACCATTTTCTTGCCAATTGGCTATCTGTGAGCTACAACCAGGACCTCCAGAGAACCAGAATACTAGGGGTACATTGTCGTTTGTTGCATTAAAATTACTGGATTTGCGTGTGCGGCTTCCGAAATACCAGAAAAATACATGCTCGTTGTCCATATCAATGTATCCCGAAATTTGTCGCACTCCAGGGTCGCATAATGTGGGTTGTTTGAGACGCATTGATGGAGGATTCACTGAGTTATTTTTGAGTACCGACGAAGTACATGTCTCGGGCGCTTTGATACTTTCTGTACTGTCTCGTACGTGCAGATTCCGCGTATTGTCCGTTGAGATACGCAGTCGTGCCAAGGCCTGTTGTGCTCCCATCAACAATAATACAATCACCAATAATCCATGATACATTGCTTTTGTGTTGGCAGCAAATTCTGACCGAATGATTGCCATGAATTTTATATGCTTCTCCGCGCCAGAGTTGACGCAAATTGCTAAGAGAGGGAGTGACTATAAGAAAATGCAACGAAGATAAAATAAAGAATAAATACAACAGAAATTTATATAATCTCTCAACTTTAAATGGAGGAGGGGGCAGTGCGGGGGGCCTTGGACCATATATAATATTAGAAGGGAATGAATTAATGCTCTAGAAAAAAAAACCCTTCTAGCCACTATGCGCCATCTAATACAGTAAAGAATATGCGGGGTTGGAGGGGATGGGGAGTGTTAGAGAGTATACTAATAGCTATAGATAAAAAAAGGCAAGACAGCTCTAGAAACATGGCTATTCCATTGCTGCTGCAAGTACTTGGGTCAACAAGCCATATGCCTTTTTATCTTGACACGAAGCATGCATGACAACATGAGAGGATACTGTTTCTTTCTTTTGCTCCTGCTGTACGTTCCTTGTTCTTCAAAATGCAACAACACGCAAAGAAAAAGAATACTGTATTAGAAGAAAAGGCTTGCTGTGCCGAGAATTTCTGCATGGCTTGAACCCCTTACTCCAAATGTATATTGCAAAACTTTCCATACCAAAATACATAAGAAAAATCCAAGTGCCGAATTAGTGCCCGCCACACATTAGGAGGCGCATGATTCACCGACTACTCAATTGTGTTATATTTCCAACACACATCCTTCTCCAAATGAAGCCATATCCATCCCGTCCAATTGTAGTTTTCTTCCCAGGAAAAGCACAGGAGGGGCTTTCACGGTGGTCACGGATACTCTTAAAGACACGTTGGACAAAAAATGGCACCAGATCACACAGCTCCTCGTAGCCACCATTGCGTCACCTACTGCAAAGAAAGATGGCGTAGGAGTAATGGTGGACAATCCAGATACTACGGCATCTCGCAGTGGGTTACGCTTGCAGATGCGACCCAGCCATGTTCCCACCACAGATGTGAGAAAAAAAAAGGCGCACGAATGTGTGATTACAAGGATTTAAAGATCCTTTTGACGTCAATCCAGTAAGCTCGTCTCCTGCGATATAGAGTCTCAAAGGCCATTCCTGGAGATTTCTTACAAATAAGAAATCAACGATTCCCTCGACGTTGTTTCTTCATGCTCTCCTTTTGCTGCTGCTGTTGCTGCTGGGGTGCTAGTTTTGCCTTCTTCCCAGCAGCTTTCGACTGCGGCAAGTTCTTCTTTGCCTTCAACTCGCGCAAGTATCTGATCAGCGGGGTCACCTTCTCGTCTGGGCCGCTAACGGCAGCGGCATACGACGCGTGTGGTTGCGGCTTCTGCTGGACCAGCGGGTCTAAGAACGCCATGAAGTCAGGGTCCGCGTCAATCGTGCCCTCCAGCGGATCGGTGACTGCGTGCTCTTCTGCGGGCAGCGACTGGAACGCCGCCTGCTCCACCCGCGCGCGCCACTGCACGCCACCCTCCCTGCCAAACACATGCCCGTGAAACCTGCGGTAGAAATGGCCAGCCTCCGCCTCCGACGCAAACGCAATGTACGCGCGTGAGGGCTCCGCGGGCTTAGCCTTGTTAGCATGCTGCTTCCCAGCCACAAACCGCCGCCAATATGGCGCGCAATCAAGGCGAGCCAGGTTCTCGCTCTCGTAGTAACTCTGCGGGACGGCAGTCGTTGCACCTTCTGTCGCAATGTGCTCCTGTGGTGTCATAGTATCTTCACTGCCTTCGTCTTCTTCGATAGGCTCTGCCGCTTTGGAAGCGTCTGTGTCGCCCTGCGGCTGGTCGTGCCCAGGAAGCAACGCCGTCAAAACAAACCGCGTGCGCTGGGCAACGGATCCAATGCATGCTGCGTCAAACCACGGAAGCGCTGACTCGATCGCTCGCCAGAGCACGTGCTCGGGCAGATCTGCTGGCAGCCATCGAATGCAAAGCTTAACAGACCGATGAATTGGCTTGCTGCGTGACACAGGAGACGGTCTGCTCGCGGGGATCTCTGCAGATGCCACAGGCATATCGGCAACGGCTGCTTCAATAGCTGCTGCCCCTCGCATCTCTGCCGTAGTGAGGGAAGGCACAGAGCCTACTGGAGTTGCAGGGGATTTCGGTTCAGCAGGTAGCTTTGTCTTGTGCTTTGCTGTGGGCTTTGGCTTGGGCTGGGGGCGGGCTTGCTGGCGCAACTGCTCCTTGGGCTTGGGCGGATTGCGCTGCAGAATCTTTGGAACGGGCGGCTGCTTTGCTGGAGCTACAGTGGAAACTGGGGCGGAAGGGCCCGCGGCGCCTGGTTTGGTGCTGTTCTGCCTTCGCCTCGGCCTGGCCTGGGCACGCGGTTTCCCTGCAGCAGCATCCTCGGCCGAATGCCCTTGGGCTGCCGATGAAGCAGGTCGTGGCTTGTTTGGCTTCGATCTCGGCTTTGGAGCAGAGCCACCAGCATTCGAAGAGTCAGACACGTGGACAGGGGGTCTTACGCTCTTTCCCTTTGCAGAAGAAGCCGCAGCAGCGTTGGGTTTCGGTGGTCTGGGACGAGCAGCAGATGGCTCAGGGCCATTTCGCGGGGCGTTATTTGGTTGAGTGGCAGAGGCAGCAGCGACAGAATTCTTTGGACCACGACGCCGAGGCTTCTTCGCATCTACACTCTCAACAGTAGCAGCAGGACTATTACGGTTTGTAGGAGCAGGTTTAGGGCGATTGCGCGGGGGGCGTCCACCCGGGCGAGTAACCAAAGGCTCGTTGTCTCGTTTCGGTGGCAGAGCCTGGTCTTCCGTGCTCATTGCTCAATACATAAGTTGAATAGACGCGCGAGAGGCACAACAAATAGTCATAAAAGGACTATCGCTATGTATTTAGTTGTGTTAAAGTAGAAAATAATTTGGTAAGGCAAAAAAAGTCTTTCTTTGCGATTTGCCTGTGATTGAGATGTTGCCTTTCACCTTTTGCAAAAAAAAACCGGCACTGACGGTTAGGATGACTCGTTGAACCGAGCCGTAATGCCTGCTTAAAAAATTCAATCTTTGAAGAGAGCCGATTTTCAAAAAAAAAAAATTTCACTTTGCTCTTACAGACAGGTCTCTCATTTTACAAAGTTCATAGACAGATAATAAAATGTCAGCGGTTGGAAAACTAGCGAACAAACCTACCAAAGACAGAGCACAGTTCACAAAAGGAATGGCCTTACCTTCACCGAAATCAGAGGATGTCTCTGCGAACGAGGAAAGTGCTTCTGAGCAAGTGCCAAGGACATTAAGGGATACGGTAGCAAAATCAGATAATAAGAAATCCAAGAAGCACAGCAACAAACAGTCAAATACTGCAGAGGAAGACGATGCAGCACGCGAGCTCCAACAGCGAGCACAAAAATACAAACGCGGAACAGAAGTAGGAGGAAAAGTGCGCAGTAAAAAGGCACAAGCTGGTATCGATCATGCGCAAAAGCGACGTGCAGAAGCAGTCAAAGCAGCAGCACGTAGTGAAATGTTATTGACAGAGAGTAGTGGATATTTGGAGGCAGAAGGCACAGAGCGTACATTCAAGTTTACTCAGAGACAGATAGCAGATAATGTGGATATTGGTAGTACGGAGAAAATGTTCAATCTGAAGCTTGATGAGTTTGGTCCGTACAGTTTGCAATATTCTACAAATGGTCGACATATGCTCTTGGGAGGACGTCGTGGTCATATTGCTTATGTTGACTGGCGCAATGGAAAGCTTGGATGTGAATTGCATGTGCGGGAGACTGTTCGGGATGTGTGTTGGCTGCATAATGAGAGCTTGTTTGCTGTTGCTCAGAAACGCCAGGCTTACATCTACGACCATACGGGCGCGGAAGTCCACTGTCTCTCGCGCCATGTTGAGCCAACAGCCCTGGGCTTTCTGCCGCACCATATGTTGCTAGCTTCGACGGGGTTGACGGGGAAGATCGTGTACCAGGACGTGACGGAGGGCCGCGTGGCTGGCGAGCATCGGTCTGGCTATGGGCCGAGCCATGTGCTTCGTGTGAGTCCATACAATGCCGTAGCGCATGTGGGTCATGGAAACGGCATGGTAACGCTGTGGGGTCCGCAGCAGCCGCAGGCACTGGCGAAGGTGCAGTGCCACCGCGGGCCCATCCAGGCGCTGGCGCTCGACAATAGCGGCACGTACATGGCCACCAGTGGCCTGGACGGGCGTGTGCGCGTATGGGACATCCGGCGCTTTGAGCCATTGCACGAGTACCGGACGGCGCGTCCAGCACAGACACTGGATATCAGCCAGCGCGGGCTGTTGGCGGCGGGATGGGGCCGCAGCATTAGCATATGGAAGGACGCGCTGTCCACGCGCGTTGACGCTCCGTATATGCGCCACCAGCTGGAGGCGGACGTCAGCAGCATGGGCTTTGTGCCCTACGACGACGTGTTGGGTTGCGGCCACGCGCAGGGCGTTGCGTCAGTGCTTGTCCCTGGGGCTGGCGAGCCTAACTTTGACGCGCTGGTGGCCAATCCATTCCAGACGCCGCGCCAACGCCAGGAAGCAGAAGTGCGCATGCTTCTGGACAAACTGCCAGTCGATTCGGTCCAGCTGGACCCCAACTTTATCGGTCGCATGGATCCGCGTTCGCGTGCACAGCAGCACAGCGACTCCCTTGCCGATGCTCATGCACGCCACGCAGACACACGCGCTGCTGGCGCTCATCTCGATAGCGCAGTGCGCAACAAAACAAAAGGCCGCAATTCCACAGCCAAACGCTATGCCCGCAAGCGCAATGCCAATATCGTCGACCTCAAACGTCTGCAGGAGATGGAGCGTATGGAAAAAGACCTACGTGAATCCGCTGCTAAGCGTCGCAAAGCCCCACTCCCTGCGCATGAGACTGGTGCCCTGAATCGCTTTTATGCTGAAAAGAACAACACGCGATAGAGTTTTTTTTATTGGTAAGCTTACTTTATTTTGAAAAGTTTGGTACCTTTGGAATATTTTACTTTGCTTTCTCGGCAACTTCTTTAACAAATTGAGCTACTGCTGCAGGCCCACGCATGCCGACGAAGGCTGCGACGGGTTGGCCGCCATAGAATCCGACGACTGTGGGCAGCGAAGTGATACTGTAATCCGATGCCAGGGTTTGCTGTGTGTCGACGTTGACCTTGGCTAACCGCACGCGTCCGTCCTTGAGTACTGCTGCATCGATCACCGGTGCCAACATTTGGCACGGCTTGCACCAGTCTGCATAAAAATCAACCACCACCGGTTTGGATGATTCCAGCACCTCCTTTGCAAACGTCTCCTCCGTCGCCTCTACTGCATGCTCGCCGCTACTCATAAACCGTCTTTGTGTCCAGTTGCGTCCCATCTGTCCTGGGCCTCTGACAGACAGTGCGCCTGTCTTTGTCCAAAGTGTTCTAATCCCTAACATTCTATTGAATTCCGCAAAGCTGTTTTGACTGGTTCGATCAAGAGTGAAAAGAAGCTCCACCTCCCCACATTCCGTCTGCATAACTTTCGGTTTCTCCTTTTTTTTCTTATTCCACCCTTCTGCGAGCCATTGAGCGAACACACTCACGGTTCGTCTTTTTGTTTTCAAATTCGACTCAAAGAATTGGTTTCTTTCTCTCATTCATTTTCTTTTGGAGTCTAAAAAAGGTAGAAGTCTTTTTTACCGTTCTTTTTCGCTTTTAAATCCTTTAGAAAGACGAGACTTTTTTAAAATTATCCCGCGTTTCCTTTTTACTTTTACTGTGATCTTTCTTTGGCTTTTTCATACAAGAAAAAACTTGGAGGGGGTGCTTCCCATTTTCCTCCCATCATCGTCTCTCTCTTCTTCTTCCTTTATTATCTGTTGCACACTTTATTTTGCATTTTTATACCTTTTTTTGACAACTGATTCCCCCAATTATCTTGTGGTCTTACTCTCCCTTTTTTCAATCAAAAGGCGTATTTATACTGCACAGAAATATCGTAGGAAGGGTTTTAATCCAGTACTCTTTTTTCTCTTTACGAAGATGAGAAACGCAAACTACTGCCGTGTGCTGTTTGTCACTGGTTTTGCGGACAATTTGTCCCACGCTGAACTGGTTGGAAGGTTTGAAGAGTATGCGTCATAATGGATTTCATCAATATCTGGCTATCCAACTAAAGAAGCTCGATTCATTAGGCTAACTATTATTATCTGTTCTGTGCTAAGAATATCCTTTTTGTAGATATGGAACCATTGTTTCTACGAGAATGTGTCTGCCGCAAGACCCAGAAGGCTATGCGTAAGTTCACAAAAACAGCTCCTACTCTCAATCTCCACCACCACCAATCATCCATCCACATACCCACTTTTTGCCACTCTCCTCTCCTATATTCTATTTGAGCATGATTCTATGACAGACCACAGCTTTAAAAAGATCTGTTCTCAGCAACTGCCCTTTTTTTGCGCAGTACCAAACCAGATCTCAAGCCACAATGGCTTTTCCATAGCATCGACTCAATTCCATTGGTATTATCTTAGAGGAAGAGTGGCCATATGGAATTAAGTTGCATTGACTAAGCAGCCATCATACATGTACTTAATCAGAATACTCATTGGGGAGTCTCAAAGTATGATAAATACTAGAAGGACATAAAGCTGATACAAAAGGAAAACCCACATCGAGAGTGGTATTTTATTTCTACTATATTATCTATTATGCCTCTATAGGCATGCATTCGTTGAGTTTGCTGTATCAAAGGATGCTACAGCTGCACGACTAAGGTTACACCAGTCCATAATAAAGGGACACAAGCTTGAAGTGCATTTTGAGACCAAGATACCGCCGGTTTTCAATCAGATGCTTAAAGAAGCTATTGATTCTGCACCTTCTGCTCCTCGTCGCTCTTATGGTGAGGAAAGAGCTCCGAGTGGCGATTATCCCTCTCGTGTATCACCTACGATAATAGAGAATAGATTAGGCATGTCTAACGAAAGACCTCAGCAGAATATTCATCATTCTTCTTCTAATGCCCGTTCGCCATCGTACAATGACAGGAGATATGAGAATAGAATGGATGAGTCTCGCTCGCATACCCGCAATCGCTATAGTTCTGCTCAGGGTTATCAAGGGAGCCGTCGCTATCCAGAGGATAGGGTTGCACGCTCTCCTGTACGTGATCGATATGGAAGTCGCGCTCCAGGCGCTAGTCGTCCATACAATAGGCCTCAGGGTGGTCGCGGTGGCTATGGTTCTCGGCCTGCTTACCGTGGTGGTGGTGGTCGCAACACTAATCGCTCGGGGTTTTTTGAGCGCGGTGGGCGTGGCATTGAAGAACACCATTCCCAAGACCAACAGGATCCTCAGGACAAATATGATCACTACCGCCCACAGTCTGCAATTCACAATGATGATCAACAGGGTTGGATTGCTGATGATCCTGTTAGGGCTGATAGTGGCCAATTATCTCCTCGTAACTCGCGCTCGAGGTCGATATCTGTCGAACGGAATGCCAATAGTGGTTGGCTTCGGTCGCCTAGTCCTGTAAATGGCAAGGCCAAAATGGATGTGGCTAACAATATATCTAATCGGGAAGGCACTAATTCTTTCAATGAGGATTCTCTTTTTGCTGCTCCTTGAAGAGTATAATTCTCACAATTCAATCTATCATATTTTCTTCTCCCTCAAACGCTCTAGATGTTAGCAAAACAAAAGAAGACGAGGAATATGATATATTTGTGCCTTATTTTCTATTTGTGCGTGCTTGATGGGCTTGAAAATGTTTTTTATTTGTATCTTTCTTTTTTCACTATTTGCTTATTTATTGCAATATCTACAATTGCAAAAGTTGGTTTATTTAAGCTGTGTTGGTCTGATATAATTATATATAGGATTAAACTATATGCTACTTTATTACGTTGAACTTTCAGGAAGGTCTGAGGTTTTTCTGCACTAATATGCGAGCTGTCATGGTCACTGCCTATTGTAAGTCAAAACCAGGAGAAGCGCACAGAAGAAAGGGTGGTGGTTATTTACGGATTGGCCTTCCTCCCTTGACTTAAAACTAATTTCTATCAACACTGCACCTTTATCCTTTGAATTCATTATGAAGTCTCCTTTGTCTCAAAAAGCAAACAATTCTTCCATTCAGTTTGTGAAAAGGAAAATGGACATCCTGTGATGCCACTTTTTTCTTCTTCAGCTTTCTTCATTACACGCCCCTTCCCCTTTTTTGCTTACTTCCCAGCGCTTTTTTTTTAAATACTATCCGTTTTATTTATTAGTATCATATATTCACTACCGTCCATTAGTAGCTAGTGTATATTGTGCTGCTTGTGGGAAATGCATATTAATGAACTTCCGGATGACGTACTCTATCAGATTTTTTCTAAAACAAAAACTAGCACTTACCTATGTGCAGAGGATTGGAGTTGGTTGCTCTCTTTATTATCTGTTTCTTCTAGGTGGCGACAAATAGCATCACCAATAGTATATTCATCTGCCTTTGTCGTTAAGCAACCTTTACATCAAAATACAAAAATAACCGAAGTTGAAGATAATAAAAATATTGATTCTAGTATAGAATTGGTCAGCAATATTGGTCTTGCAATAAGTACACATAATGCCAATTTTGTTCGTAGTCTGTATATAGAGACAAATGCAGTAGAGTACACGTACTTGTTTTTAAACAAAATCTCAAAACTTGGCAATGTCAGTTGGAATAAAATAAAAACACTTGTATTGCGTCAGCTTTATTTTAGACCAAGACGTGAACAAGGATATCAAAAAAGTCAACATATGACAGCTCGATTTATACAATTTATTACTTCTAATATACCTAATATTCATACATTGGAATGTTTAATTATTGACAACTATTCCAAGAAATGTATTATTGGGAATAACCTAGTAAACCACTATGCAAGCTCACTTCGACATATTAAAAGTTTGAGTCCTATGACTCTAAAAGCGAAAGAGTTCTCAATTCATTTGACACATCTTCAAATGACTGTAGCTAATAGCCATGCTGCATATATTCCACTCTTGTGTAGAGATTCGCTTCGTCATCTCTCTTTATGTAATATGCCTGGAAATTATGTCTGGCGTCCTTCTGAGGATAATAACATGAGTCAAAAAGACATTGTGTTTCAAAATCTTAGAAACCTTGAGATTTATTACAAATTAGAATTCGCTGACAACCATAACATAAACAATCAGCACTATGTTGGTATTGAGAATGCACCATTGCTGCATTTTCCAGCATTGCAGTGCTTGTCGTTGTATAGATGCTATAGACATTGTCAGATACTAAAATCTGCAAAGTACCCGACCTCTATGAAGTCAGTATCTCTTCATTGCTTTTCCAGTTTACTGCCATATGCTCTTTCTCACAATTGGACTTGTATTGACAACTTGGATATTAGCTTGGATTGGGAAGTAGGCTGTGATTTGCCAGCGTTTGTTGAATGTACCAATAAGTTATTTGGGAAGCATCGCATTTCATCCAACTCGAGCGTCACTATTGGCGAAGTGCCAAAATTACTTGACACAAGCTCTATCAATTGGACTCACTTGTCTGCTATTACTATTAATCATGGTATTAGCATTCCACAATTAGTGTTGTTACTAAGCGGTCTTCCAAATTTACTCCGATTATCAGTCTTATTGCTTAATTCTGAAAACCAGCCGAATACTATGTCAGATCAGCTATTCATCAATCAAAATCGGTTTCCATTAAAACCAAATCATGTACTGCGCACTGCCAGGCTTCAAGCTGATAATATATTGCAGTCTAGTCCAGAATACTTGGGATTTATTAGATATTTTGTCCAGTGCCATATGTCGTTAGTGTATCTGAACGTTAGTCCAACTGCATTGACCTTTGTCAAGGATATAACAAAGTCTGGCTATCGCAGATATCCACACTTTGCCAAAATGCGTGTGGAAACAGCCAATCTTCCATTCTACTAAGGCTTTTTTTTTTCTGAGGCACAAAGCTCAAAATATAATGTGAACTCGGAAGGGGGTCGGTCCAGATCTCCCACATCGGGTTGATTAGATCCTATCTCTTTGAAGGATTCTTAAGCTGTCGCGTGCAATTATTCTTTCTCTCACTTTTTCTTTTTTCTACTTTTGCTCAAAAAATTTACACACTTTGATTTTCGGGAGTACGTGAAAACCAAGGTCGGTTAGAGTCACTTTTAGGATAAAAAATCATGTCAGGCCAACCGCCGCCACCGCCACCGCCGCCTGGCCTACCTAACAATGGAATGCGTCCTCATCCGCAGATGCGCAACCAAATGGCTCCTGGGATGAACATGGGTTACAATCAAATGAATGGTGGTCGGCCTTTCATGCCCATGCAGAATTCGCAAATGGGCATGCGCGGACCAGGAATGTATCAGCAAGGACGGCCTATGCAACAAAGGCCGTCAATGTACGGTATACCAGGTTACCAGCGACAGCAACAGCAGCAGCAGCAAAATCGACCGCCACCCTACGGTAGCGATCAGGGCATGCGGCCTTCTTTAAATAATCAACAGAATGGAGGGGCTCCAAATTCAGGCCAAATGTACTACCAACAGCAGCAACAGCAACACAGTCCTTACCGTCGTGATTTTCAGCTTAACGGCCCTAACAATGCTCAACAGCAGCAGCAACAGCAACAGCAGCAGCAACAGGACGATGGCATGCGTGCGCCAAAAGGACAGCTACAGCGTACGACAATTGATTATTACGGCGCAACACTTCGTGGGCTCGAGATCCAACAGTCCGGAAGGAAGCCATCGTTAAAGGGATTGCCAGCTGATCCTAGCTATACAGTGGATGTATTCCCATCTACATTTGTTCCCGGAGAACCAGAGACCTCAATTACGACCCGTTTTGTGCAGCAAGCACTGAATAAGCAGCGATTTCCAGTAAATGTAATTAGATGGACTCCCGAAGGACGACGACTGATTACTGGTTCATCTCGTGGTGAGCTAACTCTTTGGAGTGGACTGAGTTTTAACTTTGAAACAATTATGACAGTAAGTACACAGCTCTACATGCTATTCACAATGTTAATATTTGCCTATATCTCTAGGTGACTTTTTTTTTTATCTTCTCTGACGACTTGCTAGTGTTTCACTAGCTATCAGATATCCGGTTTGACAAGGAAACAAAGGAGTCCATGTGTATATAAATCGCTATGAAGTGTGTCTGTAAACACAGCTCCGTTTTATTGTCCCGACTCGAACGCAATAGCAGAATGGAGAGTACCCATGTATCATATCGAGTACAGATAAAGTCATCTTGAAAGCATTTAAAAGCAGAGCAACAATAAAAAAAAACACATATGCATTTTTTGCTTCTGTAAAGAGGTGCGTATCTAGCATGTTTTTTTTTTTTTGGCACAACTCAAAATATTCTATCATCATCTGTGTGGAATACATTTTGTACAACACTCAAATCTAGGCACACGATACTCCGATACATGCAATGGAATGGAGCCACGATACACAGTGGATGATTAGTGGCGGACATGATGGTATTATAAAATATTGGCATCCTAACCTAAACAACTTGAATATAATACAAGGCCATAAATTCCCAGTACGCGATCTAAGGTAAGTGTTTTTGTGTGAAAATCCTATTAGCTCACCTTTTCCAGACGTCTCCATCAACGAGAAGATAATTTATCGCCATGTATATTGTTCATTAAGCACATACATAAGGTCCTTTTTTGTAATTTCAATTTCCGTTGTGGAAAAAGGGGGTGTAGCTTCAGTCCAACAGATTTGAAGTTTGTCAGTGCTTCGGATGACCAGCAACTAAAGATCTGGGACTTTCGTCGAAGCAAAGAGGAAAGTTCGCTTAGCGGACATACATGGGAAGTTCGAGCAGTCGACTGGCACCCATATTTGGGTATGGTAGCATCGGGAGGCAAAGATAATATGATTAGGGTCTGGGATCCACGCTCAGCAAAGTGTCTGGCTAGCATTGGACGACACAACAACTCTATCACTAGCCTGGAATGGAACCAAAACGGACGATGGTTATTGAGTGGTGGACGAGATCATTGCATGAAGCTCTTTGATGTCCGGAGTCTCAAAGAAGAGATTATGACTTTTGCCACACCGCGAGAGATCCATACGATTGCATGGCATCCTATTCACGAGACAATGTTTGCATCGGGCGGAAGTCTGTGCGATTCTAAGGATGCAATAAATGAGGGCACCATACAGTTCTGGATGACTGATGACCCGAAACAAAAGGCGTGTATTGAGGGTGCCCACAGCTCGCAGATTTGGTCATTGGCATGGCACCCAATGGGTCACATTCTCGCCTCTGGAAGTAATGATAAGGCTACTAGATTCTGGTGTCGCCCGCGGCCAGGCGAACATCTGCCGACTGAACTGGGTGGCAAGGATGCTGATGAACGCATATTCCATGGGCCTATAAATGCCAAAGCTGCAAGCCAACTGGCGAGCTATGATGAGAGTGCTCAACGCACGATATCTACCGAGGATAAGGATGGATCTCAGATGTCAGTCGACACTCGTAGTGGTGCAGAGTCTCCGGCACCTGGAGTTGGACCGCCAAAGCCTTCTGGGGGTGGTCTCCCGGGCTTGCAGTCGGCAGATATCGGACAAATGCTGGCCAAGATTAAACAGAGTGGGATCCCAGGTCTTGGCGATAGGGCTGTGCCGTCAGGCTCGCAGGATGCAAGAGGTTTGGGCGTGCCACCACCACCCCCGCCTCCACCACAGGGATATCCTCCGGCTGGGTTGCCTGGACTGTCGAAGCCCCCAGGGCTTCCTGGTCTGGCAATGCAACAGCACCCGCCGCCACCACCACCACTCAGCCAGCTGCCAGGCACACAGTATTCTATGCCTCCAAGCGGACCTGTGCGTTCTGAGTCGCGCACTCGCCAGTCATCGCGATTCAATCCGATCCAGCGCTCCCAGCCGCCACCACCACCACTGCCTCCAAGCTCTCGCCAACATACGCCAACTTGACGCAAGCCCACTTGACAAGTGCTTATTTTTTCATGTCATATTTTCCAATGGTTGTCAATGATCTTAAACTAAAAACTTCAAAATGATCTTGCTACTTTTAAAGTATCCACGAATGGTAGTTATATCCACGGTGCCCAGCCCGTGTACATCCTCGCCAGTCTACTCTTTGAAGTGGCTACCTCCCACAGCACCATCGTCTGATCGTGTGATGATTCCCCTTGAGATTGTCCTGGCATTCCTTTAAAATCAAGCCGTGCTCGTATGCGATCAACAGCAGCACGAGCCAACCGCCATCCGAAGGGCATCTCCGTCAGGGACAGTTGCTCCGAATCAATCTCTCGTGGCCAGAACGCATTGGGAGGACAGAGCCCCGTACTTTGCACAAAATCCTTGACGGAAACTGCGTGTGGTGTGCTCCAGAGACTGACGCTGTCTGAAGACAATCGTTTTGGTGGAGACTGGTCCAATAGCAACGAGTCTTGTTGACGAGGGCAGTTTCCCTGGTTGTGCTTGCAATCCTGTAGCCAGGATTTCTCAAGCAAGCACCATTCCATAAATGGCCAAAACCGCATCCTGCTCATGATGGCATTAACTAGTGCTTCCCGATCCATGCGCGCATATTGGATTGTGGCCGTTGCTGCATTCAGAAACACTTCGCTCAAGGCAAACGGCCGCTGCCGTACTGCGTCCAGAACTCCAGGACTATTACTACGAATGTCCTCAAACAAGTCTGGAGTTCCACATAAATATGTTAGAATGGGCGACAGTCTGAATGGCACTTGCTCGGGAATATTCGAAATGCTCCCAAAGTCATAGCAAACATTAAAGTCGATTTGCACCAGCTGCGCACTCTCGAGTCTGACAAGAAGATTGTCGAGATGTCGATCCCCAAGCCCAAGAACGTATCCGGCAATAGATGCCATCCCAATAGATCGTACCATGTTCCTTGTAATCAGGTAAAGGTGGGCGGAGCTTTGCGCCGTTTGTAACAGTTGCTTGTGGAGAAGATCTGGTGGAACAGTTTGGGATGCCGATTCGTAGACTGCATTGATGATATCACCTGGCCACTTTTCAAACGGCAGTCCAATGGGTTGTCCCGCTCTCTCTAGAATTGGCCGTGCATGGTCGTCAAATATCTGACGTAGCCTAGGTGGAGGCAGGTTCTTAGACCTTGCCGTTTCAACATCGGATCTTCCGCTGTCATCGCTACCAGCACTGTCGTCACTGCTTGGACGCACATTACCACTTGTGGTATCCACAGCTGCTTCATACTGTGTGTAAATGTTGAATAGCGATGGAGCATGGTCAACAACCTGGATCAAGCCGCCATATGCGCTAGTCGGCACCACATTATACACTGCAAGCTTCGAAAAAACACCGTCATGAAACTCACCGTTTCCGTTACTTGCTTGTATGACTGAGTCAGCAGAGACACGATTAAGCCGGATAAACATCTGCATTGCACTCTCATCAACGCGCAAATCCTCACTTCCCTTGAGAATATATTTCTCCTGCATATCAGATCCCTCATAAGTACGGAGATGGAACACAAGAAGCTTTGGTCGCGTCTTTGATCCGATAATACGAACGGTGTCGCCAGCTTGACAGAAATACAACGGCTTGGTAGGATGAGTCAATGCGGGAATTGGGATCGGTGACAAAAAGTTGGCAAGCACAGGACTGATATATTCAAGAGGAAGCGTTGCTGGCGTTCGAAGGATTGCAAATACCTCGCTCCACAATTGGTCAACAGTTTGTTCCAGGCGAGCATTATCGACCACAAGCTCATTAGAGAATCGCAATCGAGCTAGCAACACGCGAATCTGTGGTATACTTGCAACAAAATCCTTTTCTGCTTGCGACAAAAACAGCTCCTTGCTCGAGTAATCATCTAATATGTGGTGGGCGCGTTGCAAGGATTCGTTAATTGCAGCAACAGCAGAGGCAATCTCAGCAGAATTATCATCCATATTGTCTCTGGGCCCTGCTGATTCCTTGGATTTTAGCTGCTGATAGGCTGTGAGACCCTTCAAATGCGCCGATTTGGCTTTTGTACATGCCCATCGCATCCTTTCCTGTGGAATAACTGTAGCGCTCTTTACCCCATCGAGAAAACAGCGTACATCAGCAACCTTAACTGTATCCAACATTGCGAGTAGTTTGGCCACAAGAGATTTCCCCTTTGACGCAGCTGGCAATGATCCACTAGCAACAACCGCGTAGAACATGATAATATCAGGTGTGCTTGCCGTCAATAACTCCAAAATAGCACATGCGCTCTCGCTGACTAGACTACTCGCTTCCGTAACACCATTGTTCTGAAAACAGAGCATTGCAAATAGCTGTGGAATATATGGTGCAAGTTGTTCGATGGCCCGAGCGCTAAGCGTCGATGTTTGCAACATAGGGGCATATAGAGAGTAAACTGACATTTGTGATATAAATCTTGATGCTGGGTCAAAGGTGCCTGTTCCTGTGAACCGAATTTTGCCGCCACCATCCATTAGCACCTGCGTATATAGCTCGTTAAGCTGCTGATTAGGCACATTAACCCTTCCTGAAAGATGGTATAGTAATGCTTCCTTGGCCCTTATACGGTCAGGCCCTGCATAATCCAAATCCTCGATATTGATTCCACCCGACGAGCAGTGCTTGTTAGTCGTGTCATGTCCTCTGAGAAATGGCAATACAAAGGAAGCATCTATGCAATCAAGCTCGGATACTTGAGCAAAAAGTGCCACTATAGATGAGTCCTCCGATACACCAAGAGATCCCGAGTTGTAGGTCCTTGCTACGACACAAGCTGTAGCCAATTCTTTCCATCGCATTGTGTCTTGAGGGATAAGACTCTCAATGGAAATATCCCGTAGCGCTAAGGCGGTAGTATCAGAGGATACAAACCCATTGGCTACACATGCTTCCAATCCTGCTAGCTTTTGCGAGTCAGTCAATTCTTTCCACAGTAGCGCATCAGTGGTCCTGCTGGGTTTTGAAATAACAGAGAGATTGGGGATCTTGTTCGTCACAAGTCCCTTTGTCTTATACAGCAGGCGTCGTTCCAGAAATCGGTCAGATATCAGAAGCTTGGAGGCAGGCAATCCAAATAGTGCAGTTGAGGCCTGTGTAGCGTTTCTACTGCCTTCAGAAACAGTTAAGTTGTCAAACAGTGAGGCTGCATACTTTAACTCCTTGCAGCCATTAGCTGACGCAAACAAGCGATCGTCAAAGTGTCTCAGCCGCTCACTTGTATCAACAATCACCTCGTCCGTCTCCATCACCGACAACGCAGCCAGCGTACTGCACACTCCATTAATTGGGTCTGAGGAACGGCCACTCATCCAATCCACTGCATCTCCAGCACCAGCACCAAATATTTGGACTAATTCCAGCCATGGAAATACCTGCGCCAATCGCTGCACAGCATTGTGGCTCTTGTTACTGCCTGTTATTTGAAGATCCCCAGACAACGCGCTCTGGCATACGTAAGCGGCAAACGCAATGTTACCGCACACTCCGGCAGCGCTTAACAGTAGTAGCTGGATATCAACGTCATTGTGAAGCACGGCTGCTGCAGTCGTTTTGGGGGAACAGAGATGAAAGATAAGTTCCAGTATCCAGTAAAGTCCGTGTAGGATTCCCGAGTTGGCATCTGTGCGCTTTGCAAGTGTCGACTTTACCACATCTACCAAATATGTGACTAGCGGAAGACAGCAACTTTGCATACTATCTGCCGCCCGAATCCGCCGAGCTGACGCAGCAATGCTGGCATTTGTTGCAAGTAGGATGTCACTACATTTGGCATTCCCAAGGCCAGAACTGCGATAAATGGTCTCTATTATACTCAGTTCTCGGTCGCCAAACCCACAGTCAGATACAGTCTGTACGGAAGTGTCCTCAGATGCGCATTCAACCACTGCTTGAACAACCGACATTGCATCGGCAAGCGACATCCTGCTTGCGCCGCGATTAATTTCTATATGATCATGGCAAGTAAAGCCAGTATTGTTGCGGAGACACTGTTGCAACACTGCGAATGGGTGTAAAGGAGGGGTATAAAGTCGATATACAATACGGTCCGCCAATTGGATCCAAACTGCGCGAACCGTACAGTCAAAATCGCTTGCCAGTGCCAATATGTTGTTGGTAATAGTGCCCGGTACAGATTTGCCACTTTCATACAGCTTCAAAAGCAGCTGGCCAACGGCACGCTTCGTCGGTGAATTACATTGGATAGCGCACTGCCGCACCAAGTCGGAGATGCATGCATCTGTACTGCAATCCCGGCTGTTGTTAAGCGCGTAGACCAGTGCGAGCAGTGCGTGCTGAGCGTTCAACGGCAACTGAGCAAACATGGATATAACAATGCGCGCAAGTTCAACACCTACTAAGGCAAGGCGCTTGCCGGTGCTATGCGAGTAGCGTGAAACAATAGCTCCACCAATATTGATGATAGCCAACCATAGCTTTCCACTAATGTCTGTGCGCCATGGTCCACATGTGGCAATCGCCGCAGCATCGCAAATGCTGTCGAGAGTCGCATCTACTTCAAGAATACCTTGACCGAGTGCAATATCGATAAGGTGTAGGAGCAAATGAAACGGATCTTCGCCTTGTAGCAGGGCCATCTGCTGTACTTTCTGTTCGCGCCTCTGGACCCTTTTCAAATACGGTGTTGCTCTGTGTTTCCCGAGCTGTAATTTATATTCGCTGCTTTGAAGCTCTCCATTGGTATATGTCTCTTGCTCGCAGCAGAGTTGTGCTGCAACTCGAGGAAGTTCTCCCAACCATATTGCAGCCTGATCTAGTGTTGGAACTAGTTGAGTGGCGACGTTCATCAAATCAAACAACAGCGAAGATGGATGTGCCAAAGACTGCCGCTTGCTGCAGATACATGACTGCTTCCATACAGGGGTTTCGGAGTAAAACAGGTAAGAAATTGAAGGAGAGGTGGGTGAAGAGAAATCGTGCTGCTGCTGCGCTAGTTGGTGGTCGTGCACACAATCAGAATCGCTGTGCTTCATGAAATTGGGGAATGCACAAGCGCAACCAGCCCTCCTCAAGGCGTCAAATGGTTAAAAATGCGTTAATCTGGAGAAAGGCGACAATGAGTTGGCACTAGAGGTAGAGATTGTCGACATGCTTGACAAGGTTGGAGGCAAAGCAGCTCGGAAGGCGACCTGGTCACAAGCAATCCAACGATAGGCCTCACGATCAGATCCGCATTAATTGATCTGGACGAAGCATGGCACATGGGCTGCGTTTACAGTGCAGATAGGCTTTTGAAAATACGCACATATATTGAAAAAAAGATTGGAAGAAAATAGAAACAATGCTCTAAGGAAGAGGTATCAGTGTGTTCAACACACATGGGAGCTGGTTCCGAAGTATGGAGACAACTTCATCAACAGCAGGCTTTGCATCAAGGCCGCCAAGACCAAGACTATCAACGATCTTGTCAACGGTTTTGAGTAATTGCGTGATAGTATCGCTCTGGAGAATATCGCCGACACCAAAGACAATATTGTCTACAAGCTTCTTAATCTCGTTGCCAGTGTCGGCCAAACCAAGTTTTGTAAGTAAAGGGGTAAGCGCAGAAACTTGTGAGGGCGTAAGTCCACATACGCCGCTCCCCGACCCTGATCCAGATCCAGGGCCATTGTTGCCGCCACCACTGCTATTACCACCATTGCCGTTGTTGTTACCATTGCCGCCATTACCGTTGCCGCCGTTTCCGTTGCCATTGCCACCACCACCATTACCATTATCGTTGCCGCCGTTACCATTGCCGCCATTGCCATTACCATTACCGCCGCCGCCACTGCCATTGCCGTTTTCAGGGAAGCCGGGGAACCCGGAGCCTCCAGAACCACCAGGAAATCCACCACCAGGACCACTGGGGAATACGCCTCCAGGACCACCGGGGAACCTACCTCCAGGGCCGCCAGGAACACCAATTGGTCTAGGAGGTGCTGGGAGAAGGGGAATAGGACGAGCATGTGGAGGAGGAGGCGGCGCATAAGATCCAATAATTGGGGGCAGTGGTGCTGGTGCTACAGGCGCTGCATATGCAGGATACGGCACAGGTACGGCAGGCCATGGAGCGCCAAAAGGAATAGCAGCGCTAGACGAAAGCAATGTCGCAAGTGTGGTAATAGCAATTGTAAACTTCATAATGATAGGATTTTGGAAGCTTAAATAAAAATACGTGTTGAATACGAGAGGCTGCGGTAGAATTGTAAATAAATTTCTCAATGTATAAGGGATTGTGCGTAGTAGTCAGATAGAGATGGATATAAAATAAAAGACTTTCTTGGTTTAAGAAAATATCAAAAATTAATTTTGCGGCTATCGACTGTTTAAGTAAAAAAAAGTTTATACATGGAGTGTTTTCAATTGCTAGGCACACAAATATTCATATATTTTCTTACTCAGAAAGTCCAGTCGTAATAAATGTCAATAAATTATTATTGGGATACATTTTTTAACAACTGCTTTTTTTGTAGTGATAACTGTTTCAATGTTTTTGAACTGACGCAGGTTATTGAAAACAGTAATGTTGCGACTTCTTGTGACTAAATAGCGTGGCATATTTGTTATAATGCAGACGTGTGGCTAGTGTTGAGGGAGGCAAAGAAGTATCAATCTCAAAGATCTGCTCATTTCGCAGTAATCACAATAATGAAAAATGTGGAGATGGACCGAAGAATAGTCCAATTAACCGTATATACATAACAAATGTCTCTAGTTGGCAAATCAGCGTCTAGAAGATTGGCAAGATCAGATGCTGCTGTACAATAGCCGTAATCTTACCAGATACTTTCCAGTCAAAGTAGGCAGTCATTTGCAGTAATATCCACAACACTGGATTTGCTTTACCGTTTTAAGAAAAGCTATTGGTACATCGAAAAAGTAATATTTGCGTCGGTCAAGGCGATTTTTTGACAGCGAGATTCCTTGCGTTTTGTATCATAAGAGACAAAGTTTGTGCGTAATTGGCGTGTGTAGTTGGCGTTAGCAGACAAGAAGAAAGGGCCAAGACCAGAACAGCAACATATTAGTAGCAGTTTTGAATAGAGACATAGAGTGGACAACTTTAGCAACGCTAT
>JANBQQ010000181.1:9249-29622 GCA_027577275.1 Coemansia sp. RSA 988 | reverse complement strand
TGATAATTCAGGGTAATATCCAATTGCCATGATCATTCTATGACTGCTTTTCTCCACATCCAGAGCCGCAAGCTTTTTCAGTTTGCAAGCAAAAGTAATAATCTGAAAAATTCTAGTTCTGCAACAACTCAGCAACACAATTTGCGTATTTGAGCTTTGCTTTTTGAGTTACACGATATGCATCAAATACAAATAGAAACGTGTGCTCAATTGCTGATGTGCAGAGTTGTTAGTGATTACTTACTATTGTCTTTAGAAAACGTTCGTGCAGTGTAAGAATTTGTACAAGTAAGCGACCACCATAATTTTGTCAGCTGATGTGTCAGATTATATTAAAAGCATTTAAGGGTGGTTCATTTCGTGATTAGGCGCCGAACACACCAGATCGGATATTCTAGAGAATGACAGTATTATCCAAGCCTGCCATTATTTTTAGATGCGCATTTAAACGTGCCATTTTTACTAGTTAATTTTTTATATTAATTTTTAGTTTTCTTTGTAAGCTTTTGTCTAGCCTTTTGCATCCACTAAAATTTAAACACCACTAAAGTTGCTTTAATAATTCTATTGTTTTGTTGCACAGATGACTTTTCTTTAAGCAATATCGGGCTTATTTAAAAGCCTAAATGCAGGTGCGATTATACAAAAACTTAGGCAGCTAATAAAAGTATAACTACTTTATCGACCAGTGCTGGGGAAGCAAAAAATAAAATATAATAAAAAGCACAAGCCACACACACGCAGGCTGATGTGCTTAGAAGCACATGGTCTTGCATTAAGTAGAATAAGACAGTTGGGATGGCTTTGTATGACCAAGCTTTTCTTGCTTGAGTAAGCGATGCAAAACGAACAGTTGAGTTTGTAAGAGGAACTGCGTTTGTACGTGTCTGGAGACGCTCTGCTTGCTGGAAAGTAGTGTGGCTGTAGTTCAAAGCTGCAGAAACTCGAGGCAGTCAAGATTAATAAATAGAGCATAATTTGTATAAAGAGCGCGCTATGCGTTACAAAAGTTCAAGTGTTTTGGAAGTGTGGAAAGGCGATAGTACCAGCTCCAAGAAGGAGTCAGGAACTGCTTTATTTTTGCATCATGTGCGAGGGTGCAATCACAGGTGGGGTGGGCAATTTCCATGGAGCTTATTTTATTGCCCCCCCCCAACCTTTATATCCCTGTCCATTGTTCAGGGCCTTGGTTGCTCCACGCTTCCCTGCCGTTGTGGAAAAGCGCGTGGTGGCTATGCTATTATACGCGAAAAGGGGTATTAGAGCGCAACATTGCGTATTTCCAGTATAAAAGCTTGGTCGCCGCTGCTACGTCTATCGTCCTCTTTTGCTTCTCTATCATTTTCAGCACATTTAAGCAAAATATAACATGTCTATTTTCCGCACAGTATTTAAGTTTGTCCACCGCAAAAACCTTCGGGTTTGCACACTTGCCTCTGCAGCCGCCGCTGCTCCCGTTTCTACTACAAAAGAACCTGCTACTAAAGCCACGCGTTTGGCAACTTCATCAACCACTGAAACCACACATTTGCCGCTTGCAACACGCACAGCGCGTGTCTTTGTACTTTCAACAACAGTAAATACAGACGCGTTAGTTTCAATAGACGCGCTTCCAGCAACAACAGACTCAGCTTTGTTGAACACCCCCGCAACCCCCGAGACACCAGTTTTTCCGGCGGATCCGGCCTTGCCTGACGTACCCGGTTCATCGGATGTAGAAGCAGACCCGGTAGCATCGGTTAAGCCAACCACAGCAAAGGCAGACGTATCTGTTCAGACAACTTTCATTGACAAACGCGCGAGTATTGCATCGACTGTAACCGTCGTTGCACAGAAGACGTTTAATTTTGTTGAAACAAGCGCTACTGACTATGCGTTAGGACATACAGGTCTCCTTGACGAGCATCCGATTGACCTTGCTGAAATTCTTGAGTTTGAAGCAGATGCCAGTGCGCAGGAACAGTCACCAGTCAGTGACTGCAAAGATGATATATTTGGATATGTGCGCGGACTGGAAGCAACGCTAACTCCGATTGCTGGTTATATTGAGCATCAACCAGTGCTTTCATGGAGGACTCGCTCGTCTCTGGTTGAATGGATTGTGATGGAGCACAGGCACTTGGACCTACTTCCAGAGACGCTCCATCTATGCGTAAACCTCATTGACCGCTGTTTATCCAACTATACAGTGGAAGTCTCAGAGTTTCTTCTTATCGGCTCTATGTGTTTGTTCCTAGCAGCGAAGTACGAGGAACCGCATTATCTGGTAATAGCAGATATCGTCGAGCTATTCCGCGGTAGGATTAGCAAGGATGTTCTTTTCGGCTTTGAGCGACATATTCTTGAGCTGCTTAACTACAACCTCGAATGGACCGGGCCTCTGACATTTCTGCAGCGCATCTCGACGGCAGACAAGTATGATACATCAATTATGACGCTCGCCAAGTATCTGGCCGAGGAGTCATTGATTGGTCAGCACTTTGTTGGAGTTCCAAGTTCACAAGTTGCAGCTACTGCCTACTACCTCTCACTTCGTCTTTTGCGCAGAGGCCCGTGGTCACGTAGACACGCCTTTTATGCAGGCTATTTCGAGTCGGAGCTAATCCACTTGGTTGGTAAGCTGATCGAGCTTTTGCCTCTGCCGCGCAGGCATCTTGCAGTGTATGAAAAGTATGCACGCAAGCGTTACTTGTACGCCTCTGAGTTTGTTCAGATGTTGCTGAAGACACATACACGCAAATCCCTTCTTTGTTCTATGGGCGCTGATTGCAGTGTTGGTACCAAGGCCCAACCCAACTTTAAATATATAAACGCAGCTTAATATTAAGTTCTAGCTGTTTTTCTTGCAGTAAAATAACAATTGCATTATCGACTTTTAAGACTCAAATATATTATTTCCAATAAACATGAAAATGAAAACTAATTTCAAAATAGTTGTTTTCTTTAGAAATATGGACTTGCTCTAATTTCGCGAAACTTCTTCACTGCTCTTTACGCATCTTGAGTTGTTGTCCATTCTTTCTATAATAAGGTTCACACATTCTATGTATCTTCTGTCTAATTGTCTGTTTGTCTACCTATGGACAGCGGTGAGTAAAAAGGATTCAATTTTGATACCTGCGAAATTCTTAACGTATTGAATGCAAAATATTGGAATATATAAAATGTAACATTGGTCACACTACACCACATAGTTTATTGCGCTGCCAGAAAATAATAAATAAATTGCGAGACATATAGTTCTTCTATGAAAAGAACCGCCAAAAGGAAGCACACTTGCCATGTTCTTTTCAGTTATGTGGACTAGAACAACTTCAAATTCATGCTGGACCACAATCCCTGCATTGTACACCAATTGCATTGTCGTTCTGTGCTCCAATCCAGGAAATGGAAATGCAATACCACTGCTTGTCTGAACCGCTGAACTATTCTATTCAACGTGTATTAGGGTGAAGGAATTCTCAAGTATGTATAACATCAAAGTACTGTGCCTCCTACTGATCAGCCGTAGAACCTCACCTGGCGCTGGAGTGGGAATACCAAGCAGCTCAAAACATAAATGTCACAATAACATTCGGAGTGGTCATCGCTGCCTTTAACTGAGTACAAGGATGCTGAATTTTTATATTTTTAAATTTTGTTGAAAAATTATTAACTTGTAAGATGGTTACTCTGCACATTCAATAACAAAATAATAACAAAGGCCAATAAAAATAAGGCCAAAAAGTGATCCTTGGCTGCCATTCTAAGCTAGGCTATGTGGACTCTGACCATTGGCACAGAATCTCAACATAGTGCGCTATATAGGTTGCATAGCTGACTAATTCTGCAACTTTCTTCAGGATCCGCCGATAGAACGGCCAGTAACAGTATGGTAATTATTAGCAGGACCAATCTCCACAACCTTGATTAGTAGTGCAGCATAGTAAGATTATTTGTGCACTTTTGTCCAAAGTAACTATTAGCGATCTAGCAGGGAAAAAAAATTGGATATTGCTGCTTAAAGGAAAATTGATACGGAGGGCTTCGCAGTGCTTTTGGTAGAAGCGGAAGAGCCATATGCAAAAGCCAAATTACGCGGATGCCATGCAAGCGCACTCGTTAACGAATCTAGCTTCAATCTGTGTACAAGATCGCCCGAGAAAGTCTCATGGATTAAAATTTCCAGGTCATCCGAGGCGCTGGCAACAAATCTACCATCCATGCTAAAGTCAGTGAAAAGAAGAGGCGACTCATAATCGTTGATCGTGCGAAATAATGAGAAGTCTTCCGTGTTCCACAATTCCATGGTCGCATCTGCGCTGCCAGTGGCAAGAAGACTACCACGCGGATCGATGCCAATGCAATTACATGACACTGCATGGGCAGGAATCATAGTTATATGGTCCATAGTCGGCCAGGAGAGCACTTCAACAGCTCCACTGTGAGTTGCTATAAAAATTAATTGGTCGTTTGCACTCCATCTAATAGAATTTATAATACCATCATACTCGGCTGAAACAACTGGGCTTTGTGGCTGGGCGATATCGAATATGCAGAGACCTTCCTCGCGACTAGTGACGGCAAGATATTTGCCAGAGTTGCTCCAGGAAATATCAACATTTGCCTTTCCCGTATTGAGACTCATGCTCACACTTCCCGCCTTCTGGTCCCACAGATGAACTACCCTTTCGAAGGAAGCTGCGGCAAGAATATTTAAATTTTGCGTTGCCGGACACCAAGCTAGACGCTCGATATCATTACCTAGCCCCTTATGTTCCTCGCCTTCTTTGTGGCCACCACGTCCAAGTCTCCAGGACCGTACAGGTTCTCTTGACCCTGAAGCTGTTAGAAGGTTACCATCACTGCTCCATGAGATATCAAATACCGAACCTTGCTCCCAGTGCATTTTAGTCGCCTCATGTTTCTGAAACAGGTGGTGTGCTTCCATCATGTAAGTTGATGTCAATATGTTTGATATACAACGATTAGATTTTAATTATTTAATATACAAGTTCAGCGGGAGCCATTTGACATCACCACTTTTTGGGAGGATTGCTTTTTTGAACTTGTAAACTCCTGTAATGGGGACAATGCGATATGGGCAAACACTAATGCTTTCAAAAAAAAAAAAAAAAAAAAAAAAAAGTCAGCCACACAATATTGCACGGTGCCGCCCATATTGCATTGCCACCATTACTAGGCTTAAGTTGGAGATTCATCCACAAAACAAAAAACATACAGTTCCTTATTTCAGCTTCAATCTGTATGCATATTCTCTTGCCATGGCGAAGTTTTCAACTAATACCAGCGAGACTCAATTTTCTTCTAGTAAAGTAGAGTTGCTTGAGTCCACAGTAAGCGCAACAGTAGGAATCACACATAGTTTGTTTCGCGGGTCATCAGTCCCGACTAACGGATCAGAAGCCATTGGCAAGGGCCAGCGACTGAAAGTAGCAGCCAAATATCGCGCAGAGTATCTGTCTTCGCGCGAGCTTCCACGCGGGGTTGAGCGACGGGAGGCTAAACAAGATGGAGAGCAAAGTGAGCGGTTACAAAAGCACATAACTTTTGCAGCTGCACCTTTGGCTACAACCAAACGTCTAACAGCTTTTGGTGAGAAGGGAGGCAATCTACAGTTTGGGCGAGCAGCAATCAGCGTCGATGATGAGGTTCAGCGGGTCGTAGATAATCTGTCAGGAAGACAGCAGAGGGCGCGGCCGAAGAAACCAAAGACGCCAACGCGTGAGCTTCTTACGGCAGAGGCCGCGAAGAGTAGCAGGATTGGAGATGGACAGCCACTGCCGCCAGGTCAACAGGTTGTGCGTAAGAGAAACTACGAGCCTGCTAAGCCTGAGTGGCATGCACCATGGAAGTTGATGCGAGTGATCAGCGGACATATTGGGTGGGTTAGATCATTGGCAGTGGAGCCAGGGAACAAGTGGTTTGCTTCGGGATCGGTCGACAGAACAATCAAGATCTGGGATTTAGCTTCGGGGACGCTGAAGCTTACGCTTACAGGGCACATCTCACCTGTGCGCGGACTAGCAGTGTCGTCACGACACCCATATTTGTTTTCGTGTGGCGAGGACAAGCAGGTGAAGTGTTGGGATCTTGAGACAAACAAAGTGGTGCGACAGTACCATGGACATCTTTCGGGTGTCTACGCGCTGTCGCTTCATCCAGTTCTGGATCTGCTAGTCACGGCTGGACGCGACTCGGTAGCGCGTGTGTGGGATATACGCACAAAGCAACAAGTGCACGTTCTTACGGGACACAAGTCAACAGTCTCTGCAGTTGAATGCCAGGAGGCGGATCCACAGGTCATCACAGGATCAATGGACTCTACGGTACGGCTGTGGGATCTGGCGGCGGGAAAGACAATGTCGACACTTACGCATCATAAGAAATCAGTACGAGCACTAGCGCTGCATCCAACAGAGTTTGGGTTTGCCAGCGCCAGCTCTGACAGCATCAAGCAATGGCGGTGCCCTAAGGGCGACTTTGTCCAGAACTTTGATGGTCACACAGCCATTGTCAACTCGCTTTCGCTGAATAGTGACGGTGTGCTGGCCTCTGGGGGCGACGATGGCTCGATGCGGTTCTGGGACTGGAAGAGTGGCCATTGCTTCCAAGACACTGCAACGGTGGCGCAACCCGGATCTTTGGACAGCGAGAATGGTATATTTTGTTCCACATTTGACCGTACAGGATTTCGGCTGATAACAGGCGAGGCGGACAAGACGATCAAGATCTGGAAAGAGGATGAGGAGGCCACAGAAGAGTCACATCCGATCGACTTTCGGCCAAGCCTAAGTCGCCGGCGTTTTTAATAATTTCTTATGAAGGATTATTGTTGTTAGATTAATAAAGGATAACGATTGAGGCCGAACGCACTTCCAAACGCTCATTTACACGGTTTCAAGTAGGCGGCAGTGACATCTGGTCCCACTGTAAAGACCTGCTCCACAAGAAGCTTTTTGGGTAGGCCAGGAGTGTTAGAGTGGTGGAACTGCGCAGTGGGGACCCATTGCCGTGGAGCAGCCTGCAGTCTGGCTTGCGTCAATTTAGAAACATCAGCATTGGTGCTGGAGTAAATTGGAGGCGGGTACTCGGGCTTTGAGAAGCGGTGCTTTCGACCGAGGATGCATTGGCCGCTGGAGTTGCGACCCCAAACCAAAACGTCGTAACCAAAGAGCGGCTCCTGATCAACAGATCTTCCCGATGTATCAAGGACAACGTTGGTGTGATTATCACAAACGGCTACAACATGACCACCGCCAGCAGCAAGCGAGCGGATTCCCAGCGGTTGGCGCAACTGTGATGCTGCGTCAAATTCCTGTTTGTCTGACAGCGCAGGTACTGTCACAGCGCAGCCCTGAAGATGTGTTAGCGTTCCGTTGCCCAGCTGGCCGTCGATTCCGCACCCCCACGCAAGCAGTTGGATGGAATTGCCTTGTCTGACTTGCACAAACGATGATGTTGCCCCAGCAGCAATGCGCTCTGCACGCATACTGGGTGGCCGCTCCCTACCGTCTTTCCATAGGCGCCTCAGCGGGGTCGGACTGCGCACAGTAGCCTTTTCCTTGCTGTAAGCGCCCATCGCGAGTTGTCCAAAGTCGTTGGCGCCGCATCCAAGCACATCGCCCTTGGTTGTCAGCAGGATGGTATGGTCATCGCCGCAAGCAGCAGCACTGAAGCGATGTGGGCTTGGGATCCGTCTCATAGTAAGCGGCGGGACATCAGAATCTGGGCCATGTCCTAACTGATAGCGAGAATTGCCGCTGCAGTCCAAGGCGCAGGTGTACACATGGCCTGCGCTGGTGGTGGCCGCAAGATGGCTCTTGCCTGCGGAGAGCTGCGTTACAGACTCGCGCCAGCCAAGCCGGGGCTCAAAGTTCAGTGCAACATTGGATGCGGTTCCCGAAGAACCTTTACGTGCAGGCAGGAGACGGATGCGGCTTTTCTTGTCCAGTAGAACAACAAAGCCATCGCTGGCGGCTACCTCGCTTATTGACGCGTCGCGCAAAGTGCATGCAGGCTCATGCGCAATGTTCCTACCAGCAAAGCCAGTCCCCCACTGGAACACGCAACCTTCATAGTCTACCGCCACTGCATGAGTCCTGGAGAATGCGACGCTGCGAATCAGTTTGCCCTTAAGACCAGGGATTTCACTCTTCAGCCCTGCGCCAGAGTCTGAGTTGGGGTGGAGCGGATCGATCAGACCAAACTCGTTCGATCCCATAGCATATAAGCCAGGGTTTGTCCAGGCCCATCTGACCTGTTCCGAAGGCGAAAGAGCCGAGCGTGGTGCCATCTGTTCGCGCAGCTGGCTCAGGCGCTTGTTCCGTGCTGTTGCCTCCGTCGTTGCTGACATATGTGCGTCAGACTCTGGCGCAGTCTCTCCAATCCAAGGCAGATATCTGCCAACGCTTTCGGCATACTGGCTGTAGATATAATACGAGAATCCGCCCAGAAACACCACACCTGCGCTAATAGCATATGGCGATACCACAGGCTCCACACCCTCCACTTCGTCACTGTATTTACCCGTGGGCAGGCCGCGAAGCCGCGAGTAGCTGCGGATACGTGCTGGCGCATAACTAAGCGATAGTCCTCGCCAGGACTTGAGCGCCAATCCGTACATGTCGACAATGCTCACCTGTAAATGTGAAGTTGGAGAAGTACAGAGCGAAAGTGCCACCGTCTATCGACGATCCCACCAGTTGATCAGGGCACTAAACAGAAATATTGAAACTAGCAAATGTGTGGCCTCAAAACGCTCCTCAAACTTTTGTTTCTTTCTTTTGTACACAAATGCACTTTTCAATTTACGTAACTTAAGAGTATCTTGTGGCGTCAAATCTAACCACTCAGTTACAATGCGCGACCCAGTATACACATACTGCCGCGAGGTGGTGCCGCCAAGCGTGGTAGAACAAGCGGTTAGTCTGAGCTTTACACGACCACGCGCCAACAACCTGGCACTGGCGCGGGGCAGTCTGCTTGAGATATACGAGGTAGAGCTGGCAATTAAGAAGGGAAGCGGCGATGACGGCGAGGTACCAGGCGACGAGTACCTGTACCGCGATTCAACCACAGAGGAGGTAAGAACATCAGTAGTACTTAAGTATGACGGCGTAAATGCAGGCAGCAACGTATTACTAACACGAGTTTGCATTCAGAACAACATGAGAGTAGTTTGATCTTCCAATGATCCGCGACGACACAAAGAAGCATGGTGCGCGAGACAAGTTTGTGGGAGCCAAGCAGCCTCAGCTGCGGTTAGCAGGGCGGTGGAGCCTACACGGCAGAATTATCGACATGCAGGCGGTGCGTAGCGGCAAGAGCCAGGGTGGTGCAGACCGGCTGCTTCTGTCGTTTGCAGAGGCGAAAATGTCACTGATCGCGTTTGACAACAGCACTCAGGGCATTGTGACAGAGTCGATCCACTATTACGAACACGATTCGCTACGCCAGCACACGCCCGATGGTGCACGGACATGTAGGATGAGAGCAGATCCTGAGCGGCGATGTATTGCGCTGCGTCTCTACGGCGACCAGCTGGCGATATTACCTTTTGCAGAGCCGGGCACGGCGGCTGGGACAGATGCGAAACCGTATACAGACAGCTTTGTGGTTGATATGCGGGCCGACGGCGTGGACGTGCGCAACGTGCGTGATTTTGTGTTCCTGGGCGGGTATCTGGAGCCGACGTTAGCGCTGCTGCACGAGCAGGCCCCGTCGTGGGCTGGACGCGTCGAGGACAGCCGCGATACGTGTAGTGTAACGGTGGTGTCGCTGGATGTGTCGCGCAGGGCAGTATCGGTTCTTAACTCCGCCAGTCGCCTGCCCTACGACTGCCAGACACTGCTGACAGTGCCCGACCCGTTGGGCGGCGTGCTGGCGCTAGCGACCAGCTCGATAACTCACATAGCCAACGGCGCAGTGTCGTGCATATCGGTTCTGAGCCATGCTGCCGCCCGCGGCATCGGGATAGGCATGGCAAGCTACCTGGACCGGACCAACATAGATCTGGAGCTGTCTCTCGAACCGCGTAGCTCAGCATATGTACTTGTGGGCTCCAGCACGGTGGCTCTGTGGACGCAGTGTGGCCATGTGTTTTTGTTGCGGCTTGCGGGAACTGGGCGGCTCGTCAAGCGCATCGTTGTCCGGCAGATCGCTGGACCAGAGGCCCAGCATGACGTTGGCGCGCCGGTTGCGCACTCGTGGGACGATATTGCTATTCTTCCTTCATGCGTGAGCGAGGTACATATGATTGGGGAGGACGAGAGCTTCAACGCGTCGGACGACCTGCTTCTTTTTGTCGGCGGCAACTCTGGGCGCTCGCTGCTTATTAACGTCCGAGACACGGCGGCGTCGCGCGACGACACTGGCTCGGACGTGCAATCCGACAACGAGAGCGGCGGCGACATTGACATTGACGCAGAACTCTACGGCGATGCAGCACCGACCGAGCGCAACGGAAAGCGTACGCAGGGTGTCGGAGACAGCGCCCCTGACCGCGCCTGGGCAGACGCGTACCACTTTGCCGTGTGCGACGAACTCCTAGGCAGCGGGACGGTTGTGGCGATGGATGTCGGCAGCACCGACCCTGGCTTGACTGCAGTCCCCGGCAAAGAGGGCCTGCAGGTTGTTACGTGCGTTGGCAACGAATGGCGCGGGAGCCTCTGCGTGCAGCAGCGTCACATCCAGCCGGAGGTGGTTGCGTCATTCGATCTGCCGGGCGCCCCGGTGCGCGGGGTGTGGACGGCGCGTTGTCTGCGCGAGTATAACATTGGCGGCGTAGTACAGGCGGCGGATAGCGCGTCGCTGGGCGAGCTTGGTGACACATTCATGGTTCTCTCGCGCGACGCGAGCACAGCGGTCTTTGCTGCGGGCGATGAGCTGCAGGAGATGGACCGCACAGGCTTTTTCACAGACGGGCCGACAGTGGCTGTGGGTGAGCTGCT
Source organism: Coemansia sp. RSA 988 (assembly GCA_027577275.1). NCBI lineage: Eukaryota > Fungi > Kickxellomycota > Kickxellomycetes > Kickxellales > Kickxellaceae > Coemansia > Coemansia sp. RSA 988. Next base: position 18,670 of record JANBQQ010000181.1, on the reverse strand, counting down.
GGGCCACACGCGTGTGGTACAGGTGCACACGCAGGGTCTGTGTGTGGTCAATGCGGCAGGGCGCGCAACACAGACAATTGAGCTTGACCCGATGCAGCAGGCGGTTTACGCGGAGGTTATGGATCCCTTCGTGCTGCTGCGCATGCGGTCAGGTGAGCTTAGCATCTTTGAAGCTTCTGCCGAGACCGGTCTTCTGAGCGAGACTGTAGCTCCAGAGCTGCTCAAGGGTACGCAGGTGCTGGCGGCTTCGCTATTTGAAGACACGCACCGAGTCCTCTGCTCAAATAAAGAATGGGCTGAACGTAATAAGGACGTACTAGAAGGCCAGCAGCTACCAGCAGCAAACGGCAGCCCAGGGATAGATGGGGGCTTTGATAGTCTATACGCCGAGACTGCAGTGCCGCGAAAGCGCAGACGGACCCGTGGGCAAGTCGAGCCCGAGGACCAAAGACAGGCGGGAGGAGCTGAAGGCTTGTACGATGAGGAGGAGGAGGAGGACGCACACGGGTTCTCGGGTCCCGCTGACAGCGCACAAGCGGCGTCCAGTAATGCTGCGCACGACAGCTCGCTCGACGAAGGGAAGCGTTCTGAGGAGGTTGGCGGTAAGAGCCCGATGTATTTGCTACTGCTGCTGGCCAACGGCAATTTGAGCATTATGCGGCTCCCTCAGTTCGATCATGTCTGGACCACTCCACGCTTCGACTCGCTGCTTGACACCCTCGTAAGCGCTTCAGCGTCAGGATTTGGCTTGACTAGGCAGGATAATGTACATCCAGCCAATGGCGTCAGCAGTAGCAGCAGCGAAGAGGACAACGGCAACGGCGTCAACGACACAAAAGCAGGGCTGGCAGGAAGCCGACTGGACGCTGCCAGTCGCACAAAGCACGCCAACGGCCACGAGCTCAGCAGGCGGATCGACCAGTTCCAGTTGGTGCAGCTTGGCGGGGACCGCATTGCCGATACATACCTTGTGGCACTGACGTCTGCTGGCGAGATTGCTGTGTATCGGGCATTTGCGCACTGCTCGCAGGAGTACATTGCACAGCGTGTGGATGCAGCAGCAGGAGCCAACGGAGACGGTGATCCGCATGCGGCGGAAAATGAGGGTGGACTGGCGCTGCGCTTTGCGCGGATGCAGCACGACGTGCTGGCGTACGATCCAGACTACGAGCATAAAGTGCGACGCGTTCAGGCGCGGCAGTCGCAGGCGTTTGCTGCGTGGAGCGACCGGAGCAGTCAGCGCGCTGCTGAGCAGCTTCACGCAGAGAAGGAGGCACGCGCACGCGCGCAGGAGAAGCGGCAGCAGGAGGAGGCGATGGCCCAGGCCGACTGGGGAGATGGCTCGGAGGACGGTGAACCCGAGTCGAGTGAGAGGCAGCCTGTAGCAGACGTCGGTGCTGAAGCCAGCGGCGGAGAGCAGGATTCTGCTGACATTATGTTTGCGGATTTCGCAGCAATGGACGATCTTTATGCTGACATACCCCAGACAACAGCGATGGAGGTGGGCGGGATGGTTAATGCCCACGTTGAGGCTGACAGTCAGGTCAATGTAGGCACGGACGCACAGACGCGTGAGAGCCCTGATGCTGCCCCAGAGCAAAGCCCAGAGGTCAACCCAGATCGGGATGCGGACGCTGATGCTGACGAAGACTCAGATGTCGAGCCAGATGACAGCCTGTACCCACTCCACACGACCAGCAAGTTTACCCGGCTCGATAATATCGGCGGGTACGCGGCGCTGTTTGTGTCGGGGCTGCGGCCGGTTGTGGTGCTTGTCGGGCCAAAGCGGTGGGCGCGCGTGCATCCGCTGCGTCTGACAGCACGGCTGGCTTCAGCGCTGCAGCCAGCCGATGCAGCGTCAGGATTCGACGCAGAGGCCGCCGGGCTTGCTACGAGTGTGCGTCCGCTGGTGGGTATGGCGCGCTTTCACGCGGCGGCGTGCGCTCACGGTGTGGTGGCGCTGACGCAGGGCGGCGCACTAGTCGTCGCGGCTCTGGCGGCATCGGCGCAGGCAGCGCGCGGCGGAGTAGAGTTTGACGCGGCGTGGCCAGTGCGCACCATTCCAGCGGGCACGGCGCACGGCGGCGTTGGTGCACTGGGCGGCGTGGCATTCCACGCGCGATCGGGCTGCTACGCGCTGGCGGCAGCCGGCGTTGCGCGCTTTGGCATCCGCGAACCGCACCCGGACTTCGCCGATCGACAGGCGCGCGAGACGGCTGAGGCGCAGCAGCGCCCGCCGCCGCGTCCTGGCATGGTGATTCCTGAACACGAGCGCGTGCCGTTGACTACGACGTCGGCGGCGCCTCGCGTGCCGCGGTTCAGCGTGGATCTGCTCAGCCCGGTCACGTGGGAGACCATCGACTCACACGCGCTGGAGCCCGACGAGCACATCGCCGTGATGCGCGTGGTGGAGCTGGAGTGTGCGCAGGCGGCCGGCGACTGCAAGCCGCTGCTGTGCGTCGGCACCGGCTTTGTGCTGGGCGAGGACGTGCAGACGCGTGGGAAGGTGTATGTGTTCGACGTCATTGACGTGGTGCCGCTTCCTGGGCGTCCGGCCACCAGCCGCCGCCTAAAGCTGCTATACTCCGAGGAGGTCCACGGCATCGTAAGCGCGCTGACCGAGCTGCGTGGTTGCCTGGCCATGTCTGTCGACTCGAAAGTCTTCGTGCGCTCGTTTGCCAGCGGCGAGGCCCTGGTAAGCTTTGCGTTTTTGGATTGCCAGTGCTGGGTGCGCTCGCTAACTGCCCTGCGCAGCTTTCTGCTGGTCGGCGACCTGCGCCGTGGCCTTTGGCTTGTGGGCTTCCAAGAGCACGGCCCAGCGCGCCTGCTGGTGCTCGCCCGCGACGCCCACGCCTGCATGCCCGTCCAATGCGCCGAGGTCGTTGCGCTGGGCCGCCAGCTGCAACTGCTGGCCGCCGACTCTCACGGCAACCTGCATTTCTTTACTTACGCTCCGCACGATGCTCACTCCTTTGGCGGCCAGCGCCTGCTGCGCCGCGGCGAGTATGCTCTGGGCTCGCGCGTTGTGGCTCTGCGCCGTCTGGCCGCCCCCGAACGCCTTGTGTGTCTGGCCGCCACCGCGTCAGGCGCTGTGCACGCTGTGGCCATGCTGCCTGAGAACTCTTTCAAGCGCTTGCACCGTATCAACCTGCAGCTGGTCCACGGCCTCCCGCCACCCGCTGCTCTGAACCCGCGCGAGTTCCGCGCCGTGCCGCTGCTCCTCCGTCATCACCACGCGCCGCGCCGCTCCGTACTGGACGCCGATTTGCTTGTGCCTCTGTTTGCCCACGGTCCGCTATCCCGCCAGCGTGATGCCGCCCAGCGCGACGGTACCACCGCCGACCGCGTCCTGCGTGACATTGTCGATATTGAGCTTCCGTTCACTGTGCTGTGATCCGCCACTCGGTGATTAGTTGTGTAATGATCACCCATGGCGGTCGCCCTTTGTACGTGATCCCGTCTGATCTCGCATATTCCCAAGCGTTCGTTCTTACCAAGCTATATTTCTTTGCATTTCTTTTAAACTCAAATTGTTTGCTCTTCTACCCTCGCTTTCCTTGACGTCTCCTCTTTTCCCTTTTCTCTGGTTGCTTGGGCCAATGTCCGTCAGACCAGAGGGCAAAGTGTCGGCCCGCCAATGCGCAGAGGCATGTACGCCCTCTCCATACCATGCGGAAAACACCCACCAACCGTCGCCCATGTTCCACGAGTCGCACGACCCGACGCTGGTGTTCTTCTACCATCCGCGCACCCTGTCGGTTCTTGTTGCTCTGCTGGCCGGCTTCCTGTATGTGGCGCTGTTTGTGGACCCTTCTAACGATATCCTCAACACGCGATGGGGGCTGGTTGCACTGTGTTCAGTCTTCGTCGTAGTCTCTGTGGTGCTCTTCCGCGACGGCCCGTTTATCCGTCCACACCCAGCTTTTTGGCGCGCAGTGCTGGCGCTCAACGTACTGTACGTGATGTTTTTGGTTTTCTTGCTGTTCCAGAGCAAGCAGTCCGGTCGCCATATGATGGCATTCTTTGATCCTGCGCTGGGCGTGGTGCTGCCCGAACGCTCGTACGGTGAAGACTGCGCGCTTACTTGGGACAACATCCGCGGCGGCTTGGACGTGTTTGTGCTGGCGCACTCGCTGGGTTGGTTCGGCAAGGCCCTGATCATCCGCAACCTCACTATGTGCTGGATCCTGTCGATCGCCTTTGAGCTTCTCGAATACTCCCTGGCCCACCAGCTGCCCAACTTCAACGAGTGTTGGTGGGACCACTGGATTCTTGATGTACTGCTGTGCAACTGGCTGGGAATTTACGTTGGCATGAAGTGGTGCGAGCACTTTAAGATGAAGACCTACACTTGGCATGGCATTCGCGACATCCCGTCACTGCGCGGCAAGCTCAGCCGCGCTGGCGCACAGTTTACGCCTCATAGCTGGACCGTCTACCAGTGGGCCCCCACGCGCCGCTTCAAGAGCTTTGCAGGCGTGGTCCTGTTTGCCGTGTTGATCCTGCTGGCTGAGCTCAACGTTTTCTATCTCAAGGCACTACTGTGGATTCCTCCCGAGCACCCACTGGTCATTACGCGTTTGTCGCTGTTGTTCCTATTTGCGCTTCCCAGCGCCCGCGAGTACTACGAGTACTACTCCAATCCGCGCTGCAAACGCATGGGCGCTCACTGCTGGCTTCTTATTGCCACACTGCTCACTGAGCTGTTAATTGTTGTCAAGTTCGCCCGTGGTGAGTTCACCGAGCCGACTCCGCCATTTGTGATTGTCTTCTGGAGCGCCATTGCCACTCTCCTCGGAGCCTTCTCGCTATGGCAATTCGTTATCATGCCACGCCTTCAATCAGCTCGCTCCAAAAAGGCAGAGTAGGGACTTCCTCTGCCGCCCTCCCCCGTAGAAAACATATCCTTCTTTCTCATATTTGCTTTATCCATTCAACGCTTCATTGTTTATTCTCCAATGGCTACTCTTCCAACTATCAGAACACACACAGACTACGAAGCTCTGTCGGTTAGCAGCCATGATGCACTGGTTGTCATCGGCACCTCGCTCGATGCGCTGAAGCTACGCTGTGGTGCTTACACTGGCTGGGCTGCTGCCCTTGCGCCCTTCTGTCGTGCCGACAGGACCTTTGGCGCATCCACTGTGCTTGTTCCGATTGACTCTGTCGGCGGCGGACGCCTGGTGCTTTCTCCAACCGGCTCCCTCGACGACGACACCGATGATGTGCGGAAGATCTACGGTAAGTTGCGCACTATCTGCAGCCGCCCCCCCCCCTTTGAACCTTCCAGTCTCCAGCTGCTGCTAATGCTTACATACCCTTTTTTCACTTGTAGATGCAGTTAAGCGCGGCGTGGCCAAGGCTATTGAAGCTGGCGCCCGGCGTCCGGCGATCCTGCTTGCGGCGCAGCCACCGCCAGAGGATGCAGTGCTGGATGCAGATTATTCTCGCAGTATCGATGTTGCGCTGCTTGCTGCGCTGGATGCGTCGTACGTCACGCTCGTTGTCCGCGAGCACCGCCAGGCCACAATGGGTGCAGAGGCGGTGGCGGAGAACCTCATGTCTATTGACTTGGTTGTTGAAGCATCTGTAGACACGGCCGAGCTCCGTGCGGCAGCAGAGCGTGTTGCAGCTATTGAGACAGGTCGTCGACTGGCCCTCGACATGGGCTATGGCGGGCCCGAGCGGATGACGCCCCTCAACTGCGCCCAGACCATTAAATCAGCAGTAGCGGCAGTGCCAGGAATTGAATACCAAGAGATCACAGACCTTGATGTGATCAAGCGGGAGTACCCGCTACTTTACGCATCAGCCCGCGCCTCATTTGCAGGTAGGTTTCTGTGTTTATATGCATCGGCAGATCTTTTGAGTGGCTTCTTCAATGGGGGCGGATCTGGATTGGGCTTTGTGAGCTTGTGTGTGTTTCCGACTGCTGGCCAGCGCTGGGCTGTATGCAGAATCTAATGTTTGCGACATTGTCTGTTATTGAGATTATAGAAAAGCGGACGTGGCCGTGCGTTGTCAAGCTCGAGTACAGATCGCCAGCACCTGCAGAGGTGAAAGAACAGTAAGTTGTTTTGATCGAAGATTATCCTTTTCAGCTGCAGTCATCCTTGTGCTCACCAGCGCTTAATCCGCATAAATACTAAACAAAAGATATCACAGTGGATGGGATTGGTATTTCACAACGTAGCTTGTATCTTGTGGGGAAGGGCGTAACATTCGACACGGGCGGTATTTCTCTAAAGACCGGCGGGTCCATGCGCGGGATGTCGTACGACAAGCTTGGGGCGTGCGCAGTGGCAGGGTTTGCAATTGCAACAGGAGTGATGCGTGCAACGGCAGTGAACCTCAGTTGTATTCTGGCATTTGAGCGCAACTCGATCGGCCCCAATTCGCTTCTGCCCGACGAGGTGGTATTGTCCCGCGCCGGCATACGTGTGCTGATCAACGACACAGATGCCGAGGGTCGGCTGGTCATGGCTGATCCGGTGGCCGAGTGCCGTGAACGCATCCTGGCAGCGCGTGCATCTGGAGACCCCGTGCGCGCTGCGATATACACAGTGGCTACGCTGACGGGGCACGTAATCCGCGCTTACGGATTTTATGGCGCGACGGTGGCCAACGGCCCAGCGCGGCGTTGCAAGTATGACCAGCGCATAGCAGTAGCGGGCCTGGCGTACGGCGACCCGTTTGAGAACAGCATTATGCGACGCGAGGACCACGACTTTGTGCGAACCAGAACCGACCGCGAAGATGTTTATCAGAGCAACCACCAGGCCAGCACGCTGACAGATCGCGGACACCAGTACCCGGCGGCATTCCTGATCAAAGCATCGGGATTGGATAAGCACAGTCTCCGAGCAGGACAGGCAGCGGCAATTCCGTTTGTGCATGTAGACATTGCCGGCAGCGCTGAGGACGGAGCCGATATGGGACTCGGACTGTGCGGCCTCACAGGCAGCCCCATAGCAGCGTTTGCAGGGGCATTCTGGCAATCAGCATAATGCTGGGCCCTTCTAACTTGAGGCCGCTTGTTTATAGCGGCAAACTTCAAAGTCGTAGAACCTTAATTTTCCTAGCTCTAATTTCGGTTAATGGCTCAATATATTTGACATGGTCTGATATGCTTGCGAAGGAGTTTGCATATGGCAAAGGGAGATGCGCATGGAGTCAAGAAGCACAAATGCCGCTGTGCAGTTTTGCTCTGTAGTGGATCGCATGGGAGCTAACATGAACCGATGCCTGTGGAGCGATTGGATGGTCTGGCCCAACGCCATAAAGGAAGCTTGGACCACTTGGCGAACCAGCATCGTCAGAGACATACAACTCGTGTGCTGTGGAAAATGACAATGAGGACGCGCAGCAGCAGCGTCGCCAAGTGATGGACTGCTGGCTGATGGGCCGGCAAACAAACCGGCCAAAATGGCACAATTGAACAAAGGGAATATGGCAACTTGAAAGTACGTTTCTGCCAAGGCAGCAAATTGGTAATGGGTATTATACATCCCCCACCCGCACTATGGCAGCATTGATTCCAAATGGAGCAAGTTAAGCTTGCAGCATGTTGTGGTTGACAACACAGCCAAAGAAGCAACAATCAGACAAGCTATGCAGCAATATCAGCAAATGGCGCTACTTGCCAAATGCGTGCGCGCTCAGCAAAATGAAGCGACATTGGAGACAGAAGAGACCCACACACTTTATCTCCCCCATCACTCGTTTGTGTTGAAAGTAATAGTGCATTGTGGATTCCAAGCTGGTGTGGATTGTTACTGGTGGAGTATATGTTGTGTTTGAGCGTGGAATTTGGCTGTGATTTTTGTGGGGGATTATAGAAAGCACCGGTGACAATCGCCCAAACCCCATCTGCATGGCGTTTCTCAACACTGTTGTTTACGAGTGCTGCGGCTAGCGACAATAAATAGACAAGCTGCTGGCGACCAAACGGAGCGCACAGACGAGGCGAAATATGAATAAGAGACGAGGGCGTTATACTGACTTTCGTTTAATTTCCCATTGTGAGGGAGAAGCACTGCTGACCCAGCTGGGAGAGAGACACCATGCAAGGGGCAAGTGCATATTTGTGTGTGGGAGCGTGTGTGTGTGTGGGGTAGTTGAGGCCTTGCAGAACAACGCACAAGAAGCGCCAGATGCAGGCATCCAATACTGGTGAATTCCTGTGAACGACACAGCTTTCTATTCCATGTTGTTGGGCGTTCTGGCAACTCCACTTTTCGGCCTTTCCCCGGGGAGGATTGTTGGTGTGGGTTGGCAATGCCATTGACGGGAGCGGATAGCGAATAAGCTAATTATCAGCAATACAATAGTCAATCGACGGGTCGAGCAGACAAGTTGGAATTCCAACATATTAACCAGCAATTTACGCAGCCTATGGACTAGCGTCGATTGTCCTATCGCGTCAGAGCGCAATAACATCAAAATTAGCTGGATTGTGCGCAAGGAGGAGGAGCATCTTAGGAAGACATGCGGGGGTCGGGATTGTTTGGATACTAACAAGAGTCATAGGGGCGCTGGGCCAGCGGGGATTAACGGGATGAGCACCGAGATATGAGGCATTGTGCAATGCAGCAGTTTGCAGTGCAAGCAAACGACAGCAGCGGAAATAGGACAGCGGATGCAGTCAAGACGACTACTTATCTCCACACGGGCCGATATCGAGGGCAGCACATGGGATATTTTGTCGGAGGGGGGAAGGGGGACAGGGCCTGTGCTGGAGCAACATGGACACGAGAGCGATCAGGGATTGCAGAACAATCGACAAGCATTTTGCGCGGATCCCTGGCTGGTTGTAATGTGGAGAAGCAGGAATTGCGCAGACAAGGGACGATGGAGACAGGGCACACGAGTCTGAGTTTGTTTAATACTGCACGCGAGAGATATTGGTCCCAATCGCAGAGGTGCAGCGCAGGCTCATCGGGTGCAGACGCAGTGCACCTTTCTCGGCATTGTGAGGAGTGTCGACAGCCCCCGTGCCTACGTGAGAGCGGCTGGGCTTAAAACACAGCGCATCGCCCTAGCACCCTTTGCTGCACCAGCGCCCTTCCTACATCTTTCTCGCCTGTATTGCCCGCAAAGACTACTCTCTCCTGTTGCATTGGAACTTGGGAATACTCACACGCCCGAACAAGCAGCGCTTTTCTTTTTTCATTTCCTTCTGCCGGACAGAGGAAGTGAACAAGTAAGCAGTCACCCAGCCAGAGCTGCACGGTAAGCATCCACCTCCGCAGCGTGCGCTGCATATGCATCTACATGGCATAACGTCGCCATATTCAAAGGGCTTTTCTCGGCGACAAGGCCATAGTTTTCCGTCGACGCCAGGGATGTGCGGGATATGGCGGCTGTTGCGGGCAGAGCAGCTGTTGCGGGCAGAGCAGCTGTTGTGGGAACGACAGCTGTT
>JANBQQ010000180.1:13912-30030 GCA_027577275.1 Coemansia sp. RSA 988 | reverse complement strand
CAAATGGTAGAGCGCTCGCTTAGCATGTGAGAGGTACTGGGATCGATACCCAGGTTCTCCACTTTTTGGCGGTTTTTTTTTATTTTGACTAATGAAGAAATGTCCTTTATTATTCTCAGAAAGAGAAACACCGATCGGATGGGGGAGCTGGTCAGCAGCTGAGCAGGAGCAAAAGGCAATCACAAAGAACAGAAGCATTTTTTATATACAAGGGATTGTCACAAAGAGAAAAAGGTACATGTAGTTTAGGAAGATAATGCCAAGGGAGGAAGAGAGGCGCAATGGGGTGTGGATGATTAACGAGCAACCTTGCCAGTCAGTCTGCGGATATGGATGGAGCCGCGGTGAGTGAGCTCGCGAAAGTTAGCGAGAGGATTGCGCGACGAGGAATCCTTTGAGGAGGCGCCAGAGATCTTGCGACGCGAGCGGACCAGAGTGGTGGTGCGACGCGACGAGACATCTTCCTCATCGGACTCGAGGTCCAGCCACGAGCCCTGAAGGTTGACGCGCGAAGCAAAGCGCGGAATGCTGTTGGCAGCGAATGGGCCCTGGTCGGGGGTAGTCGGCGACACGGGCATCTGCGGAAACTCGCCAGCAAACAGGCTCGCGGACGAAGACACGTTGCTGTTCAGCGACAGCTGCGGTCGGGGCGCGGGAGGAGGTTGCGAGAAGTGATCGGGAGCCATGTTGTGGAAGCGGGAGAGTCAGCCTGCGCGTAGGGTGGAAAACGAAAAGTGGGATGCAAGAAAAAGGTAGCAGTTGTTTGTGAGATTAAATGTTTGTGAGCTATCGTAGGCAAGAATAAAAAAGGTAGGGCTGCTGCGCACCTGGCAGTTCTTATATGTAAAGGCAGAAGGGCAAATAAATGCTAGGCAGAAGGGCAAACGCTAGAAGGGCAGGCAGGCAGGCAGGCAAGAGACAGACGCACTGAGAACAAGGCACGTTCATTGTGAGGAGCCATTCTGCTTTCCTTGTGAGGGTACTTTTCTTTCTGCCGGGCGAGTTTCCCTTTGGGGCGATCTGCCCGCCAGCCTTTTTTTCGCCTGGAAATGCAACGTGTCGATCGCAGTCATTTACGAAAACTCATTCGCGCAATCAGAGCCCTCCTTCTTTCTTCCCTCCGCGCATTTGCGAGACTTTGCGGACTGTGCGCCGCTGCGGGTTGGCTGGCTATGAAGCAGTGGTAGGAGATCGATGGTTGCACCAGATCGGGCATAGCACACGGTTGTTTTGGCTTGCGCATTCTGAGCCAGTCGGCCCTGAACGCTGCCATTCAGTATGATTGGCCGAGGGGGGCTGTTTTGGCTTGCTGCTCGGCGTTCCCCTTGCCAGCCTATCAAGTCTGCCTCGGGTCTGATTGCCGTCAATGATGCTTCTATTCGCTGCCAGGCTGTTGGCTCCAGCGACGCAGAATGCAAGGAGTAGGTGATGTCAACACCCTGCGATGAGTTTCTGCAATTAAACCAACCCACCACCATACTTTCTTGTGGTGGTTCCCATTGTTGGGTTCGCTGATGGCTTGGCCAATATATCCTTTTCTGGATCCTCGTACTCGCAAGCAACCTTCCCCTACGCCTCTTTCTCTCTCACTCTCAGCGCACGCGTGCGCAATGGCGGCACAAGCGAGTGATGTCAATATGACCGTATTCAGCGTGCAAAATGCAGCCGATCCCGCCATCTCCATGTTTTTCCTACCACTCGGCAGTCGGTAGACTATGTGTTGAGTAGCACAAGTCGGAATGTACATGGCAACATTTATTTTTTGCTTAAACCCAAACAAGCGCTTCTAAGTTTCTGTTGATCGCTAGAAAATATTAGACATCTGAAAATACCCTGAATGTCATGTAAAAAAGGGGGAAACGAGAATGCTATTTTCTGCACCTTCCTGCTTTCCATTGGACAATTCGCGTTCTTGTATCTTTTGGTTGGACTACTTTTAGACAATTGTTTAAAGGAATACTTTGGTGGCTTCCAAGGAAAACCAATACTTGACTGAGCTAATTGAAAGAAAGCGAATCCTGCCATTGTTCGTATTCTTAGAAAATTTCCGCACTGCTATTTGGCCTTATTTCCGCTAAAGAGTGAAGCTGCGCAAATTGCCTTGGGGAAAGATCTGTAGTTGTTGCTTGGTGCTGTGAATTGGCACGAGTGGATCCAAAAGATCGCGTGACCAGCAGAGGGTTCTTTTGAGTAGCCCTGGCAGATGCTGCTGATCATGTGACGCAGTGCTGAGCTTTGGAAAGTGTTGGCTTATTTCTTTTCCCTGGCTTGCGCTTTGCCTTTGGTTTTACTCATTTACTTGCACCTTCCTTGACGCGCCCTCGACAATTCGTGGACACTTCAGTAGCATACACACAGACACAATGGCAGGTGATTCGCCGCACACCAGCCCAGAGGCAGCTACGAGGTCAATTGTCCGAGAATTCGAACCCACTACGCGAACGCGAGGACGCACAGAGCTGCAGCCATACGAAGCCAAGATGCCCGAGCCACTCAACAACTACAACCTACCCAAGGACCGTAAGGAAATAGAAGAGAAGGTCGGACGACTGAAGGAGCAATTTCCAACGTTTGCCAACAAGTCGGCAGACGACTTGGAGGATCTCTTGCGGTTTGAGGATCTGTTCCAGGCGCATATTGACGGACTTGAGCAAGTGCAACTGATGCGGACGCTTGAATACGAGCTGCGAGAAGAGAACGAGCGTTTGGCGGAAGTAAACCTTTCTGCGGAGGAAGAGCTGCGTAGGATGAGGGACAATGTAGCAGAGCTACAAATGTTTGCTAGTTCGCTGACAACGAGGCTGTATGAGCTGGTACAGGAGCACTTGGATCTGCAAAAACCCTATTCGCCCAATGCTTTGCTTCGAAGACTCAAGGAGGAATACCGGGAAATGGACCAAAAATCTGAAGAAATGTCTTCAAGTTTCATGGCCAAGGATGGCGTTGTTGAGGCTGCCCAATGCGAAGACTTTGTACGCCAGTACAAGGACCTCCGCGCGAGATACCATGCCTCTGAATCCAGATGTACGCTAGCAGAGGCTGCATATAAGAACGGCTCCCTGGCTGGTGTGCCAATGTCCATGGACCGTTGAGCAAGCTGGTCTGTTTTCTATCCCTACTTGTGAAAATAAACCAATAACATTAACTAGTAAATGTCAAATATTAATAGAAAGAAATAGCAAACACAATAATCGACTAGGCATGGCCTTCTTCCAACTGGTGGTGGTATTCAGCATCTCTCTTGACCAGCCATTCGTAGACAAACCCACCCAAGAGAGCGCCAATAGCCGGGCCAACAATGGGAACCCAAAAGTAGAACGAGTGGTCGGCAAAGACATTCAACCCGTACACAAAGGCTGCAAATACGCGGGGCCCAAAGTCGCGAGCAGGGTTCAGAGCCAGTTGGAGTGGCGAGCTCAGGGCCAGCGATGCGCCAGCAAAAGCCAGGCCCAGGGCCAGGGGCGCAATATTCTTTGCCTGACTGGTCTGGTCGCTAATAGCAAACACAGCCAACACAAACACAAACGACGCCGTAATCTCATTTATAAGTCCCGGCCACACATCATTGGAGGTGATGAAAGCGCCAGTGGCCGGATGCAACCCCGGGTCCTTGTGCTTGATGTCCGCCAGCGATGCCGAGAAATTCAACCACACCAGAAATGCCCCTGCAAATGCCCCGAGGGTCTGCGCTGCCACATATCCTGCTAACTTGCGGAGCGGAAACCCGCTGAATACGAGGCGTGCGAGCGAAATGGCTGGATTAATATGTCCGCCGCTAACATGTTCGGTGACCCAGAGACCCAGGGTCACACCAGTGCCCCATGCAACCGAGCTGCTTATGGCCTCTGTCTTGTGTGAAGATGAATTGGTCAGATTCTGTGCAGTTGCTCCTAATCCCACCACTGTCAACACCAAAGTCCCAATAAACTCACCCCAATAGGGCGCTGCTACATTACGAAGTGATGGCATTATTTTCAAGAATATAATTAGAAGCGCTGCGCAATAAATATAATAAAGAATATGAAAGCCTCCGCGTGTGAAGAAAAAGGTTATTTTAGAACAAAGTACTGCCCGAAGAAGAAGAAGAAAAAACTCTTAAAGAAGTGTGCTAAAAATTTGGGGGTTTCTTATTCTTATGTTGAAGGAAAAGAAGCCATTCCACAAATTTATATTCTCATATTCTGGCCATGCTCAACTGTTGAAGCGATAAATCAAAGACACTTTTGTACATTCCCTACCACGTGGCCTGCGTCTGCATTAGCCTTTGTTTCTTGAGAGCTTAGATTTACTTAAGAATAAAATGCTCGTGCGCAAATATATATGCAGCCAATGTTTCCCGCGCTCATCCACAAGCAACACATTTTATATTTGCATCCTGCATACACTCGTGCCTTAAAAATGACAATTTCGCATCTGTCTGAGAAAAAAGGGGGATACAACAATTCAACCACCATTATGTCAACATTGTACTATTTTTGCAGACATCTGTGTAACATCTCTGATATTAGTGGAAAAAAAAAGTCACTACTTTTAAAAGGACACGTTTTGGTACAGAGGCCCAAGATATATGCAATAAGTTAGTATAAATATACAGAATTTTGGCATAATGATCCCTGGATAACCACATCACCTTTTTGGAACATTTCATCTTAGCATCCCAATCATCCCCAAAGCCTATTAGTTATGAAGGTTATAACCACATTTCTTGCCACTGTCGCAATTGCATCATTGGCATTAGCCAGACAAGACAACACAGTATTCCACGTTGATACTGCCAGAGATGCTACAATTGCATACAACGGATTCCGTGATTCAAATGGAAATGCTGATGCGTACACGCCAAAGGGAAATGATGATACTCTGGTATCATTCAAGGGTAACCGCGACTATCGCCGCATTCTTCTTGGTTATGATCTCCCTAGAGAAATCGAGGACACTTCCCATATAACAAAGTGCACGCTGAATGTTCCAAAACCAGCGCAACCAGTTGACCAGGACTATACACTAACTGCCTATACTGCCAGTAGCAACTGGGAGGAAAGCACAGTAGATGCTGGAACCAAGATTATCAGTGACAAAATTGTCGGATCGGAGAGCTTCCCCGCTGGTAAATATTCAGGAACCATTGACATCACTGGTGCCTGTCAAGCAGCAGCTGAGGGAAAGTTCAGTTTGTTTGTTGATACCAGTCAGCCGCTGGTGGTATTTAATTCGCAGAACTCTGGCAAGGCTACTTTCAGCGTAGACATTGTCTATTAGATATTCCACTACTACATTTCATTGTATTGCATTCGCTAGTTTATATACGCAACTAAAAAACAAATTCAATACAAAATTCCTAATTATCGTAAGAGTTGGATTTGTGCTTGGGAGTAAAAGTAAAGTCAGTAGGCGCCGGTCCAAGGACCAATTCTGAGATCTTAATCCAGTCCTTGGATGAGGGACTGGCCATTAGAGTCTCAAGGTCATTTCTACCATAATACGCTGGCGGACGATCATTCATCTTCTGTGGCAGCACTTCAAGAATACCTGCAGGAACGTAGCGATGCAAGAACGACTGCCACTCCAACAGAAACCGACGAGTATTAGCAATACCATATGTATCAGTGCCCCAGTGCTCCATTCCAAACCTAGCAAAGTCCTTCAATATATCCAAACGCTCATTTGCTGAAATATCCCAAACACGACGTTCGTTGATCTCGCGGAAAATCCACGGCTTGATTAGTGCTCCACGACCGATCATTACACCATCGCACTGTTTCTGCGTTTCCAAATGGCCCCAGTAGTCCTCCCACGAAAGCACATCGCCACCTCCAAACAACGGAATCTGTCCAGTGGCCTGTCTGCATTCTGCAATATAGTCCCAGTCTGCATAATTTGTGTACCGCTGTTGTCGCGATCTACCGTGGAGCGTACCCATCACTGCACCCCAGCGTTCGAATTTGGGAACCAATTTGTGGGCGAGGTTGTTGCCCGGCTTAATGCCAGTACGGAACTTTACAGTAATATCGCAATCAGAGACATGTCGCATCATACGCACAATACGCTCCATTTGCCTTGGCTGATTAAGCAGCGCACTGCCTGAGCCTTTGTTAAAGGCCAGATCTACCGGACAGCCCAAGTTAAGGTCGATAAAGTCCACATTGCATTCCGAATTAATAAACTCAGTAGCGCGTCCTATAACATCCGCACGTCTTCCAGCAAGCTGTACTCCAAAGATGTCTTCGCTCTCGTGACGTCTAAGCAGTGCCAGTTCGCTTTGTTTGCCCTGCACAATGTTTGTTGCAAGCGCCATCTCAGAGCAGGTGATGTCGACACCGAACCCTTTGCATACGCGCCGGAAAGGTAGGTTGCCCAGTGTCGTCAACGGTGCCAAATACGACTTGCCTCGGAAGTCAATAGTGCCAGTTTGAACACGCTGGCGCTTCTGGGCAGAGCCGCCACGCATGGTGTAATCTTCGTCTTCAATATCCTCATCCTCCTCTTCATTGTTACTACCATTCAAGGCATCCCACACACGCTCAAAATCCTTAGTGCGTGGAAAGTCAAGCTGTTTCTTCCGCATACGAATCAACAGATCCTTAGATATATGATTAAACGTTTTCTTCTCCTGTTCTGAAAGCGCAACCTTATCTTCATCGACCATTTGTCTGTAATTCTCAGTAGTGTGGGCTTGCGCAAAACGACAGCGCAATCCATACTCGCAAGTACCAAAGCTTTCAAACACTGGACAACGTCGTCCAAGATCAGGACCCTTCTTGTCCATGAAGCCCTCGATATCATGTGAAAACTTACACTCTTCACCAAAAGTACATTCTAAGCCTATGGAGAGTCTCATACACAACTTATCCTTGTTGTCTGGTATCTCCTTACTGTTTGAGTTATACCGATCTCTATTCATCCCACTTTCTCTTTTCGCAGCACTCTCATCGTCGCCAAAAGCCGTGCTGGGCTCGCGAGCTATCAGAAACTCCTTCTTGATAGGTGCCACGCTATTTTCGACGCTGATGGCAGCCGCTGTCTGAGGCTCGTCAATATCCATTAGAGTAAAAAAACTTTTATGCGAGAGAGAGCGTGGCTTCTTCGGTTTCAGAATAATATATCGCAAGTGTGAATATTCAAAAAGAAATACTCCTGCCGATAGGAAACATGGTTTGGTCTGCCCTTTTTAAACCCTTCTTGAATCCTTCATCTTTTTTTCCCCAGTCAGCCTTTGAGAAGCTTCCTTATATTGTCCGAAAGTAACTTTTGGAATAAAAAAGAAATATAGTTTCAAAGATTCAGAAAGGAATAAAAGAAGCTAAAAAAGGCTGACTTTAAAGTCTCTGAAGCTTACCAATGAAAAGCTGCTGCGAGATTCACTCAGTCTGGATCTTTTTACCAACGCCTGCATGCTCCTATAAAAAATTTTTTGGGGAGAGGGGGAGAGTGAAAAGCGATAGGCTTCTTTTGATTTTCTGCACGTCGGCTGTTCTTTATCGGCGCTTCTTTACCCACATTATTTATTTTCTTTCTAAAAGACAGTAGCGAAGAATAAGAGGAAATATTAGGTTTCTCCAAAACATACGTCACCAACAACAAAATGCCAGACGCAAAGTTATACATATCGTATAACCAAATCCACCAGCTTATTGATCGAGCAGTGAAGAATTTTGGGCTTGGCGATAGCTACAATCCTGATCTTATAATAGCAATTGGCGGTGGCGGTTTCATCCCAGCACGTATTTTACGGTCATTTCTAAAAGCCAAGAATGGGCGCAATATTCCTATCCAAGCAATCGGTTTATCTTTATATGAGGAGCTTCCGAATGCTGGTCAGAATGGAATACCAGAGACTCCCGGAATACAAGTGACAAAAACACAATGGCTGAACTTTGGTGGTGCTGATACTCTAGTTAGTCTACTTGGTCGTAAGATACTCATTGTAGATGAGGTCGATGATAGTCGCAAAACTCTTGTCTATGCGGTGTCCGAACTCCAAAATGATATACTCAAACAGGAGGAACAGGCTGGTATTGCTCCGGGTTCTTCAAATACTGAGATTGGAATCTTTGTAGTCTACAATAAAGAGAAACCAAAGGGTGGAAATTTGTCGGATGTGATTATGAGTCGCTATTATCCCGCTGCTACTACTGCCGATCGCTGGTTATTCTTCCCTTGGGATTGTACCACTGATATCGAGGAGCATACTGCTTTGGCTAAAAAGTCGTTTGGTGACAACAATAGCTCGTAATACAACCTCTCTACTAAATTAATATATGGCAGTCTTACTCCTAATTATTTCATATACAGCTAAAAAATCAAATTTTGTCACTTATCATGCATATTCATCTCCTTTGTCGTGTGCCCTTCGTAGTCGGTTGGTCAAATAATACTTTAATTTTTACACACAAACAGGTTGTATAGGGTAGGATGAAAATAACTTCAAAATGTTTCGCAAAGCAGTACGACTAGATCATCAACCAAGTATGTACTATACTATCAATGTCCTAGGACATTGTTAGTCTATCTGCTTGAATGGCTTGGAGCTGCTTATAAGCATCCTGTTTAAGTCGAATATCAGTGATTTTGATATTGGAATTTCTAGTATTGGCCAATTGCTATTGGGTTGAACTGTTTACGTTTTTTTCGTTGTTTGTGTCAAAAGCTCTGATGTCAAACCAATGGTGCCTAATTTTAATAGTATAGCAATTTTACTTATCCCTCTCCCTTTCCTTGTCCATATTAAAAAATTGCTTTACTACCTGGTATTCTCGCCACATTCTTCATTACAAATCGCTGTTTCTATACACTCATTCAACAACAATATCCAACACAAGTACTAGCCAGGAAAGCCTAGCTGTCTATGGCCTGCATATAAGTCAGATACAGTCGCATACATAGCAAAAACAAAAGCCCAAGTCAACATATACTTGGATATATTTTTGGTTATTTTCTATAGACTGGTCTGTTTGAAAGCATACTCGCATCTAAGAGAAGCCATATTATCGGCCACTAGAGATTCTACAAATTACAATCTCCGACTTGAGGAACGCCGAAAAGTCATTGAATAATATGTCGCGGCTAGGCTAGTAAGAGACGCGCCCTTTATAGTTGTTATAAACCAACTTCAACTTGAGGCTTAATATGAGAGCTTCCGAGAAGCTTCTAAGGATGTATTTTTTGGAAATTACTAGGAGGTCTCTGGTCTTTAACCACGGAAGGTTTAAGTGTGCAGAGTCCCAAGGGCCGTACCTGGATAAGAATAGTTGCCTCCAGTCGGCTATTTTTATCGACATCTATCATGATATATGTAATAATGCTGAGCAAAATCTAAACACACTTCCTATCAGACGCCGCAATACATCTTATATAAAGCTCAGAACTATGTGACATCTGGCTCAAATATCAAGTCTAACGAAATATTTTGCCTTTGAAGGAGGTCTCAGATTCTTTTCCACTGCACATATAGTTTCTCGAGGTGAAGCAGACAAGCTACGGAGCACATATCCCTCGCAACATACTTGGTCAACTGAGAGATTACGCACTAGCTATTTGGCATGAGCTGCCCCTTGCGCACATTTGTTCCAGCAATATTTCTTCATGGATAAACGCTCAACTTATATATCTTTACCCACAACAAGGTGCACAGAGTAAATATATGATACATTGGCTATATGAGCGGCTTGTTTCCCAATTCAACAGCGGCAAATATAATAGCAAGTGCATTCTCAAGGCTTTGGTTTTTATTTTTGATGCTGCTCACAGAACATTTTTGGCCATATGTGCCATGTGGAGAGCTAACAAGATAGCCTGGGATGTGGTTTTATTCGGAGTCTGTATCCACAAAACAGTGCATACCTCTAGTCCGCTAGCTTACTTATACTGATTGGCTTATCAGGGTAAGATAGCTGCTATCAAGACCACCGGCTGACAGGCTTTCAAAATGTGCCATATATGAGGTTTTACAGGCTGCTGGCATCCCAGGAGTTCCCAACGTTATCGATCATGGTTTTATCATGGACAATTTGTTTAGATATCACATTGAGTTGCTTTTATTGGAGGACTGCGGTATTCCGATTGGCACGTATTTTTCCAAACCAGGAAAAGCTGCTGATTCCAGGTCTGCGCGCAAGAGCGAATTAGCAGAATACACCAAGCAAGTAGCAACGACTCTTGTTCGCGCACACAATAGCGGAATCCTGCACTGAAATATTTCATATGATAACATTACCATTAAAAGTAAGTGTGCATATTTGACTGACTGAGGATACACAAAGTTTTTTCATGGACTAATACAGGCAATTTGGCTCAACGCTGGGGCTTTGACGATACCAACATCACACAGGACAAAAATGAGCATGACTCGATCACTGGGACGCCTCTATTCATGAGTGTACAGATCCTGCTTGGCACAACTGAGCGCAGAATCATGCACAATCTCTAGTCGCTATTTATGGTGATGCTGCATTCGCTAGTATCGATTAATGGGCTGATGTCCCAAAGTAGGGGTGGAAATTTCTCGGGAGCGATACGACTGCTTCTCTACGTCTCAGCCGTCTGTACCGCTCAGAAAAGTATATAAAGAAGTTTGGCTGCGGCAACTGTGGGCAGGTTATAAAGGCTGTTGCTGATTCCATATACAGGCTGCTATTTTCTGAGAATGATATACTCCTCGGCAGAAAGTTGATAATGGATGCAAACTACAAACGCCGGTTCGATACAGTAGCAGCAGCAAAATCAAAAGTTCCTGTAACTCAAACAAGGTCGTCAAGAAATCTGCATGTCCGCAATGCACCTTGTCTTCGTAGTGACATGGCGCCGAATAAAGGCAGAATGGATATTGTTAGCTTCAGCGCTTGGAGGTCCCAGAACACATGGCCAAACCATTGAAGTAGCTCAGCCTGAGTCGGGAATGACCAATTGCAGGGCTTCTGCGCAACTTACTCGGCCGACAGCGGCCAGTATACACAGATCGGTTAATCGACTATTGATAAGCCGAGAGACATTTAGAGCAACAGGCAGGGCTAAAAAAGTTCTTGTCATCAACAGTCGTAAAATACCTGCGTCTCGAGTCGGAAGGATTTTAAAATTTAAAGATAAATTTAAACCAACATGCTTGCACCGCTTGCTTCTTTTAAATAGGTGCTACATAGTACAATACCAAAAAAAACATCAACGTGAGATGCTCGGCTGACTGCCCCTGCATGTTCAGACGCAAGATCGGAGCTTTATTCATTAAATTATAATCCATCTCTAAGCTACATATGTACTTTATGGCTACCATATTATTACAACCATTTTTATAATTATTAGCGCTGGCGGTTGATTATTTCAGCAAAATTTGGTATAGCGGGATTGCGCCATTGGGGCAGTGCGTTTGCGTTGTGTGTGGAGTTGTTGTGTGCGCATAGTCAGGAGTCGTTGGCAGTGCGTTTTGCGTTAGTGTTGGTGGTAGAGTAGGAGGTAGCCAATTGTAGTTGTCGCTGTTCTGCGACATGGGTAGCAGAGGCAATCAACAGCATTGGTAGTGAGAGCCAAAGAATAACCAACATCTGTGGGCCTGGCATTAATTTGTTTTCTTGGCAGGCAATACACATTAACGATACCACATGCCACTCTCATCTCAAAACATAGCCAGCAAAAGACAACCTATCTATCCACAGGACAAGGCAAGGAAAACACAAACTGAATATCACGTAATAAGCATACACTCTATGTGATTTCTATAAATATATAACCACTACAAGAACACCACAAATTCACAGGTATATAAACCATGTACGCATTGCCAGATGTTGACATTCTAGAAGATAGATCACATTCCAATAGCGAGTATCAGAACAACAATCCACACAAAGAAAGCATATTTATACGCATGCATACGTTGCTGGATGTTGACATGCCAGCATACAGAATAACCAAACAAGCATTTGTAGACCTTAACAATTCAACGGCAAAACCACACCCTCTTTTTATGAGAATACGGGCAATATTAAGGTTAGTTGCATGTGCTGTTTATCATTGCTATGGCGTTGCTAAAATTGTCTACACTATGTCTCTTAAAACTACTACTATTATGTTGCTGTTCGGTTTCTTGGTACTTTCTTCTTGTCTGCCTACGCCAACCACGCATAAACTTTATCTCTCACAATGCAAAACACAAGACTATTCGCTGCCAAAAAAAAAACCGCCTTGACCGACGCAAATATTATTTATTTGATGCGTCAATAGCTTTTTTACAAGCAGTATACTTAAATTGAAAATAGTAAAACTATATTTAACAGCACGCGCTGGTTGACATATAAACTATGCGCTATTTACCAGCTAATACCATTCACACAGCACTGTCTATCTTTTTTTTTGCGTGGTGCTTACATCATCGTTACACTGAAGAACATTCCGTATTAAAAAGCGTTATTCGCTGTTCGAGACACTAACTGCATAAACAGAAAAGGGATCGCTTGTCAGTCAAGCTGGCCAAATGTGTCTGGATATGCACCTAGCACAGCCTTTCTTCACTTACTTGCTCGTTTGGCCACAACGCACTAAAAAGCAACCTATTTGCGCCTTTATATTAAGATACAGCCAAAACTGAAGTATAAAATGTTTGGAAACACGCACAGTATTGTATTAACGCGCAACCAGAAGCCCAACTGGGTCCACAAAATCCAAGCGCTCAAGTCAGCAAATCGGGTGCTAAAACAGCAGTTTGTCTGTTTATCACGGATACGAGAACCACTGGCGCATGTGGGCGGCTACTGGTCCATGGATCCGAATATAGTATTCCAAGTGACCACAGGCACACTCGAAACAGCCGTCAACGGGCTTGAGCAGATGCGCAATATTCTAGCCAAAGTCCGCGGCAGTGAAGACTCTGACGAGGAGATCAATAGAGAAATAGGGCGCTTTCTGGAGTACTCAAGCATTTGGATCCGCACCAACCGCATCGACTACTCGGCGCTCAGATACAGACTGTCTGATAACAGCAGCTGCATTAATTCGCTGCTGCCCTTTGTCAGCCCGCCTAGTCTCAAGCAAAATCTAAAAGAAGAAATGCCAAGCAGACTTGTTCCTGGTTTAGGGCAGTGATGACTACTCCAAGTGCTGTTGTGATATTTATGTCTCGGGCTTCTTGCTGCACTTCTTGCAGTACTCTGTGGGCTTCTTCGACTGATCAGCGGGAGTGAAGGCCAATAATCTGATTAACCTAGCAGATCAATTGTTGTGGACATCAACGGCTTTTTTCCTTGCAATCTCCTGATCACGCAAAAATTTTGCGATCGAATGCCTCCATTCCAACAAAAACGCGCGTAAGCACACAGAAAAAAGGAAAACAACACTGGTGTCAGACGATAAAAAAGAACAGCCATCAACAGAATATCACCTTCCTCTTTTCTTCACTGTTTTCTTTCCTTTGTATTTTCCTCTAAAGAGCTGCTGAACATACCGGTTCTTTCCGTTTCCCGTGCATACCAATTACGTCTTGTTGGCTTGTCCCGCAATCTACTCAAGAAAATTTGTCCAAGATTCAGCGATCTCGATAAAATAAAAACGCTTCATCCCAGTTCCAAAACTACAGCCATTATAAAACAAGGTACAGAGGATGACAAGTTGACAGGCACTATCACTCAAGGCCCGGGTTACGCGTCGACATGACTCTACCGTTTCAAGCTTTCCATCGCTATCGCGTCTGTGCGTAGGCAGAGACGGGGAGAGGACGCTAGCTTGGGTGAAGAGATATTGTTCTTCCCTGAGGTTCTATCAATAGCCCAATGGCCGAAAACTTGAGTGCGGGCCATATCGTTCTATTACAAATATCGCACCTACTAATCGGCTATGCGGAACACCAAGCATGATTTTTATACCTCTACGTCGCAACACTGTCTGGTCTGTGATTTTTTATCACCACTCTCCTTCTCCACTTATGGGTCCGAACAAAACTTCTGGATTTGGAACAACCATCCTCGATTGACAAGCAAGTAGCCCTACCAACCGTTCGCTGAACAATGACTGACCGTGCTGAGGAGCTGATTGACTATGATGAGGAAGATGAG
This sequence comes from Coemansia sp. RSA 988, assembly GCA_027577275.1. Taxonomy (NCBI): domain Eukaryota; kingdom Fungi; phylum Kickxellomycota; class Kickxellomycetes; order Kickxellales; family Kickxellaceae; genus Coemansia; species Coemansia sp. RSA 988. The sequence continues at coordinate 15,994 of JANBQQ010000180.1, read as the reverse complement.
GAGACTCTTCAGCCCGCGGTCGCCGTTGCAGCCGCCGAACCCGCCGCTGGTGAAACCGGTGAGGGAACGGAGGCCGAGGCCAAGGCGAGCAAGGGCAGCTATGTCGGAGTGCACTCTACCAGTTTCCGCGACTTTCTGATGAAGCCGGAGCTACTTCGTGCAATTGTCGACTGCGGTTTTGAGCATCCATCTGAAGTCCAGCAAGAAACCATTCCAGCAGCCATCAACGGAAACGATGTGCTGTGTCAGGCCAAGTCTGGACTGGGAAAGACAGCAGTCTTTGTTTTGGCTACACTCAACAAGATCACTCCTGTTCCCGGAACTGTCTCGGCCATCGTACTGTGTCACACACGCGAGCTTGCATACCAGATCAAGAACGAATACTCGCGCTTTAGCAAGTATCTTCCGGAAGTCAAGACTGAGGTGATGTATGGTGGCGTGCCCATTAAGCAAGACAAGGAAATTATAGGTGACAAGGAGAAGTGTCCTAATATCATTGTTGGTACGCCTGGCCGCATCCTGGCTCTGGTTCGCGAGAAGACTCTGCGTCTGTCAAATGTCAGCAGCTTTGTTATTGACGAGTGCGACAAGGTTTTGGAAGCCATCGGTAAGTACACCATCCTTTTATTATATCTACTGGGGCGGGCACTGTATACATGATGAAACCATATCTAAACCTAGCTCTTTGAGCGGCCAAACTAAAGACGCTATAAAACCGGCCGTGCTGAGATAAAAGTTTATCTGACTCACATTGCTCGTCCCTATCTTCACCGATTTGTTGAAGGATGTTTTGCTATCATGTACATATAGTAACTAAGCCGTGTGATGTGTACATATTATGATGTTAATGCCTTTTTTTAGATATGCGTCGTGATGTGCAAGATATCTTCAAGGCTACTCCACACAACAAGCAGGTGCTCATGTTTAGTGCTACGCTAGGCAAGGAGATCCGTCCAGTGTGCAAAAAGTTTATGCAGACCCCTCGCGAGATCTACGTTGACGACGAGGCCAAGCTGACGCTGCATGGTCTGCAGCAATACTATGTGACGCTTCCAGAGGCTGGCAAGAACCGCAAGCTCAGCGAGATACTCGATTCTCTTGAATTTAACCAAGTGGTTATCTTTGTAAAGTCAGTGCAGCGCGCCAAGAAACTTAACGAGCTTCTTAACAGCAGTAACTTTTCGTCTACTTGCATTCACTCGGGAATGCCTCAGGCCAATCGTATTGAGATTTACAAGCAGTTCAAGGACTTTACCAAGCGCATCATGGTAGCGACCGATATCTTTGGTCGTGGTATTGACGTGGAACGTGTCAATATTGTTGTCAACTATGATATTTCTCCTGAAGCTGACCAGTATCTCCATCGTGTTGGTCGTGCTGGTCGTTTCGGAACAAAGGGTTTGGCAATTACTTTTATCTCTACTGATGAAGATAAGGCCGTTTTGGAATCGGTTCAGGAACGCTTTGAGGTTAACATCACTGAACTTCCTGCTGAGATTGATCCCAAGACTTACATGACCTCGTAAGCATGACTGGTGTTTATTTGTCGCCCTTATGTGAAGGTATGTCTAACTTGGTTTTCTGTTTTTGTTTTCTATTTCTTTTTCGCGGTAATTGCCCATATCAATTGGATTGAAGTTCTCTGGCTATTACAAACACACTGTGCATGGCTAATCTGCGTTACGTCTAGGCAGAATAGTTCTCAAGCATCTATTTTATGTTTATCACGCGTTGTTACTGAATGTAGAAGGTTGGAGTAAGAAGATACAAGTAACAACAAAATAAGCTATTTTTAATATTAAAATTCTCTTGAAGACATGTAATGAACAAACACCATTGATTCTATCTATGGAATATACCTAGGAGGGGTAGGTACACTTTGTCTTGGAGAAGTTGGGGCACTTTGTCTTGGAGTTACCGGAGCACTTTGTCTTGGGGTTACTGGAGCACTTTGTCTGGCCGCACTAACAGAGTTATGTCTATTCATAAGCGCAAGGTGTCTAGGATTACTATAGACATCATTGTTTAAATTGAATGTGACACGGTTGGGACTGTTGTATGCACTATGACTGGGGCTGTTAT
>JANBQQ010000179.1:0-30318 GCA_027577275.1 Coemansia sp. RSA 988 | reverse complement strand
GTGCGACAGATCAGAAATTCTGGCAGTAGTTTATTTTTAAATTCGATAGCTAATTTTTACTATAGATGCGTTGTAAATGGTGTTAAATAAAAATAAATACAAAGCACTAAACTAGACGCCTTTGTGGAAAATACAAATAGAAAATAGTAGCAAGGTAGCTATTTTGGCGTAATTATGTCAAGCGCAATACTTCGAGTTGAACATGATGAGGTTGTAATGATGGCTTAATGCCCTGCTTAGAATTAGATCAGATAAACATAGACAATCTTTAATAATTTGAATACTCTGTTGTAAAAGTTACATCTCAATTTGTAACATGAACACGTTCAATCATAAATAGCACAGACAGCAGATCTGTCAACAATCGCTTTTCCAGATAAATCAATACTGAATTATATGCATATACACCCGCTTACATGCTCACATTTTATATAAAAAAGCAAAATGGTCTGCCAGTTTGTATGTAGATTCTACACCAACAACAGCAAACAACAACATCAAAATACCTTCAATTTACCACTTCTCGAATATCTAAAGTTAAAATTACCAACCATATAATGGCCAACTACGCTATCGTCATTGCCGCTACAGTTGCGCTTGTTGGCAGCATCATGGGCACAAACGCCGACGGTATGCCATCCCAGCTCAATAAGAGAACCCCTGAGCAGTCTGGCAGCAACAACGCTGCCCACGCCAAGCGCTGTGGCGGCTGTGGAGGATTCGGTGGCTGGGGAGGACTCGGCGGCTGGGGTAGTGGTTTGGGATGGGGCAACGGCTGTGGATGTGGTGGAATAGGCTGTGGCATATGCCGCGGATTCGGCTTCTGGTAACTAACAAAATCGCGGCTCTCAAAAAAAACTTCTTTAATCAATGTCTTGTAGCGCCTTTATAGCGTTAATGTCGATTATTATAATGCATATCAATATACAGTTGTTGCACTAATTTTAAAGACTTCTCATATTTTTGTAACTAGCAATGAGTGTAACAGCGAATAAATGGCTGACAATAGAAATTACAATAAAGCAGAACCTCGCTTACTATTTGCAAAAACTTTGTTTTCTAATATGCTAAACTAGCTTGCAAGCATAAATTTGTATAAAGATACAATACTCCGGACTAATGGAGAAATAAGAATAAGCGCTGTACAAAATATAAATTAACCTATTGATGCAATTGCCTACTTAACATTAAAAGTGCATTTTTCTTAAACGAAAATATAACTAATCAGTATTAATATCAATGATTTCTACGCCCATTCCAGCCACAACCAGCGAGAAGCGATTTTCAAAATGCTGAAAAAGATAGAGCGCAGAGGGGTCAGCGACTTGAGTAAACGACATTTCCAATAAATCCAGTTGAACATCTGAAGAGGCCCAATTTGGTTTTGGTAATGTCCAGAGTGCCAGACGCTGGTCAGTAGATACCGAACACAGAACCCCATTACTTAAAAGCACCACACCTTTAACAGATGATGCATGTGCATCTACACGACGAGCTTCAAGTCTCGAGAGAACTTGCGTTCTCTGTATCTCTATCTCCCGTATCGCCACACAGCCATCGTCACCACCAGTAGCCATAAGAATTACTGGATTATCCTTACATGTAGGGATATTCTCAGTGGTGCATTGAATGTGAATAGAGTTGACTCCTGACTGATGCATATTATGTACGGCTAAAAGTGAGGAACGCAAGTCAATAACTGCTTGTAGCTGCGGCTCCTCACTACAGGATATATTATCGGAGTCAGCAGTGAAACGAGTGATGTCCCAGAACGAGACTTGTCCATTGGTTGCACCGCTTACAAGCAGAGTTCTTCCATTACCAAGGTCGACTGCTGCAACAGATAATACACAATGTGTACCTGTATAATCCCGAGCCACACATTCGAATGTGTGGAAATGTGTATCCATTCGCCACAGGCGCACACTGCCATCCGAATATGCAGCAGCAACAAGCCCTGAAGAAGCTGTGCAGATTACAGCAATGTCCATAATGCGCAGGTCTGCAGAATCTGACTTTGGCACCTTGGCCCACTCTATCATGGTGGCATTTGGATCGGAGAGGTTGTCTGAATGCAAAGAAGATACACAAATCCGCCAGCATCGCAGCTCACAGCCGCCTCCTGCAGTGACTAAATACCGAATGTTGTTTTCCACACACGACGGAACAAATAGCGCGCACCGGACAGCAGAGCTGTGGCGCCGTTCGGATGCCAGCAGGCACAACTCTGACATATCTTCTGTGTATCTATGGAGTCGCACATAACAGTCCTCGCCACCGCTGGCAATTAGCGTCATTCCATTCAACTGTAATGTACAAATGGCACGAATATCCAATGAAGAGATGCCGCGCACAAGTATTCTGCTGGAATACGAAGGCTGCATCTGCCGAGGCAAACAGTGGGTGGCTAGTTGTCCCTTGCGCATAAAGCCGATACGAATACCCTGTGGGGCAAATAATACCTGCCATTGTTTGCTAGCACCAGAACTGATTGTAGATAACACCACAAGAGGAACTGTGCCAGACAGATCCAAGAGTTCCAAACGCTTGCGATAAAAGGTAACACCATACAACTGTCCTTTTTCTCGCTCAAACATCCCTTCCACCCAGCCTTCCGTCAGCCGTTTACTTGCAATACGGCTCACAACAACCCTCTTATCGTTGGCCATGTCTCCACAACGAACATTGACTGCTTCATTTGGCGCCTCTGTATCGGGTACTACATGTAAACTGAACCTCTGAATCTGTCCGTCACGTCCACTTGTCACAATAACACAGTCGCTGTTGGTATCACTCGTCAATTGTGGATGAGCCTTTTCCAGCACCACAGCGGTTAGAGTATGTTGTCCATGTGCGCGCGGCCATTGTATCGCAGGCATAAGCACTAGGACAGAGTTGTTTGCGCCCTGTGGAGATATTGGCAGTTCGGAAAGCAATGTTGGAAGCTCAAATACAAGCAGACAGCCGCTTGTCGTGCCTATAACTGCCCAGCCAAAGGTTTGATTAACCGCTGCAGCTACGGACAACCCGCGTCCTGGAGAAACATCCAGCGCTACAATTGCGCACCATCGAAATCCAGAGTCAAACAGTTCCGCGCGTGACCACAGTACCTGACCAGAAGCATCGACTGTAATCAGTTCAAACAGCTCTGGAGCAGCTCCCGGTAAAACAATTAGAGCGCGCACCGCAGCGCTGTGTATCTTTGCTGACTGCATATTAATAGGGGATGGTAAATGTGGAGCTAGAAGCATCACTGAGCCGTCGCGCAATCCTATTGCTATCAGATTTCCATCGGTTGAGCTCGCGATCATTGAGTACCCAATGAGTTTAGGATCACGTAGTATTGAGAACCAGCACTTGCCATGCTGCTTAGACCAAGTGCAGCGCAGGATGTGGCCCGAATCAGTGGTCAGCAGCGCCTGATCCCAGGCAGCCAATGCAAATCCGCGTATGCGCTCAGAAGCACGCAGCTCACCCACGTTGTACTCCAATTGCGGAGGCAAATACGCTATATCCAGCTGACTCTCTTGCTCCACACGCTTGCCACGCACTGCCGCCAGCGACCACACCACCACTGATCCATCGCCACCACCTGCAGCCACCAGCAGCTGCTTCTTGTTTGCTGCCAACGCCCATACGTTCTTTTCACACTGCACCCACACATCCACTGGCTCCATCGTCTGTCGATCCCACACGCGACAAGTACCGTCTTCTGATGCAGTAACCACAAATTGGTCCAGAATCACACTCTGCCATATTCGCGCCTGGTGCCCAAATACTGTGGTTACCAGCTGGTTGCGTTGCTTGTGCAGATTCCATATTCGCAGAGAGCGGTCATCTGATACTGATGCAAGCATCTGACCATCTTCGCTAAATGATAGCCCGAAAATAACACCCTCGTGTCCACAGAGCCGCTGATGTACTGGAATATTATTGGCATCCTGTAACCTTACAGGCCACAGTAATATTTGGTTGAATACTGTCCCTGCTGCTACGAGTAGCTCATCTGTAAAGCGACCGTAAAATACCGCTGCGTAAAGAATACTACGTTCCTCGCAGGATATCCGGTGCACACATGTACCATGTTCAGCGTCTACGATAATCACCTGGTTGTGAGCAGTTGCCAGCGCTACCAGCTGTCTATCTGACTCGCGATCTCTGACCCAGTGAGCTGCCTTGATCCAATCGTCGGCCGTATGTACGCTCTCAATCTCAATGCGCCCACACTCATCTTCTCGAGAGTCCACGCTGACTATCGCCCATGACTTTGATCCATACACTACTACACGAACCAAATCGACCTGCCAGTCTTCCTTCTCGCCGCTAGTCGAATAGTCATGTACTGATACACCATGTATCCGAGCATATTCGAACACGGTTATCTGATCGACAAGCTTCTGTGAGTCTACGCTATACAACGCCAGGGTGCCGCCGCTGGCTGACAGAATAAGAGTGTCGCTTACAAAAGCCAGTGCTGTCACTGGACCCTGGCTGTACCGCGACACCAACAGTGTCACCATTTACATTTACAGGAATTGGGTTTAAAAATATTAGTAGTTAAGAAAAAGAAAGAATTTTTATTCAACTCTTAGGACCACAGAGGGAATCAGATCAGTGGTGGTTGGAGTCTAGCAGCTTTCAGTTTCTTGCCAACGGCCCAAGAGTGAGCTCCCCACAATATTCCAAACTTTAACTGATGGATGATGATTATTCCAATGTCCAAGCTCCACAAAAAATTATTCAAAAACCAACAGAACAAACACGCATTATTGATTTCTACCACAACTTTAAAAAAATGAGCAGCTCGCGCGACAACCAGAGTACCACAACTGACGAGTTTCTTAAGGACTTTATAAACAAAGCGAAACGAAATCTTGAAAAGAACCCTGTAAAACCGGATTCCACAGGCGATATATCGTTACTAATAAACGACAGCGATGCACCAAAGAGCTGGCGACGTTTCTATAACCCAAAGGAGATTGAGAAGATAGCCGAGGAAAGGTGCCAAGACTGCGAAATCAAATGGCTGGAGTGTTTAGAAAAGCCAGGCTTCCTCAATCGCTATTTCGAATGCAGATTTCTTCGTGAAGAGCTCGATGCGTGCAAGGAGCGAGTAGAACAGGAAATTGGTGCTATTTCTGGCAAGGAGCCCCTAGTAAAATCACAGGATACTTCGTGAAGTTTTACTACTTTTAAAAGTAATTCGGAAATAGATCAATTATGTTTGCGCAAAATACCAAGTAGATGCAGCAAGCTTCCATACAACATCTTGACCATTTATACAATAGTCACAAATGGAGGCTTCTTACGCAACAAAATAAATTTGGTCTGGCAGACACATTGACTTTAAAGCCATATCGGTATTACGTAATGGCATAAAGCTTCGAAAGCTGCGGATTAATATGGTTTTCTTTTTTTTTTTGATAAAATTGGCTTTGAATTTTTTGAAACATATCAGAACCAATTGATTGGATGGGATTATCATAGTTATGGACTGCGCTGGCGTGATATTTTTTTTCCTGGATTGTGCACCAGATCTTCTCCATTCGGATAAGCGTCATTTGACAGCTGACCATCTTCCGCGGATTGTCCGCATTGAGTCACTTCATTTGATTCTGACACAGGGCAAGGAAAGCCCATGATGGCTTGAGTTACGTATGCAAAAAGGCCCACATGGGAGGTTCACCTGTTGGGCGTGTACAGGGCTAATTCCAGATCTTTTGGTGCCTGTACTACTGGTTCCATAACACCCATGGTCCTAGCAGGTTGGAAGGATACAGAGAGGATCCAATGCACGAAACATGTCCAAAGGCGTGACTTTTTTTAGCAGCACACGCGATCAGTAAACCATTGTAATGCGCACGTGGACGCCCTTTCTCTGTGCAACCAAAGCTGCCTTGTATTCGACACACACTTGCGTCTTAACCAGCAACTTCTTTACACACAAAGCATCCTTCTTTTTCAGTTAAACTACTTTATTGTAAAAAAAACAACCTCGACTTCTCTTAAAGTTTCTTTAGCAGCACTTTTATTATATTAAGCGAACTATTTCAGCGGCTTGCATTTTCTATTCGAAGAGAGAGGAAATTCACTATTCTACAAGTTTAAATATGGCTAGCCGCGTATTGTATTACCAACATCTTTCAATACTGGCTAGACGCGCAGCACGTCTTCCGACGACTTCTGGGAATAAACAGCAGTGTCGTCAGTTGTCCACAACATTACTTCGGTGCAAGGCTGGCCAGTGGGATTATATTGATGGGCCTCCAACGTCGCAAAAGTCGCGTGCTGGAAAGGCTCAGTCGGGTGAGAAGAAGACTAGCATAAAGCGGAACACAGAATCGGCGAAAGGAACCACTTCGGGTTCATCGTTTGGTACCAGCGGTTCAAGTACTCAGTCGCAGGCTACGGGTGGACGTGGTGATGCTGCAAAGAGTTCGGCTGCTGCTGGCATGCCCCAGATGCCTCCACAGACACCTGCTGCTGGAATGGAGCCGATTAGCCCAAAGATGGTAAGTAGACAGCTGTCTGTAAACCAGCCCCGTCAGTGCAAAAAAAACGCTTTGACGACATTGCCTCTATTAATCAGCATAAGACATGCACCCTTATAAGGAGGGCTCTAGGCATTTGACACTAGAACAACATTATTAATACTTACTCTCACCCTCCCTCCCCCTTACCCTTCATGGAAGCATGGGTATTTTGGATTGAACACACCGTGCGAAAGTGGTTTTATTTTGTAGATCATGCGCTATCTGGACGAATATGTGATTGGGCAGGACCGTGCCAAGAAGACACTGGCGGTTGCTGTGTACAACCATTACAACCGCGTGCGTGCAAATACGATCAGGAGACAGCGCGAACAACTCTCGGCTGCCTTTACTGCAGCCACTTCGTCATCGACAGTAGGTGGCTCTTCGACTGCTACGCCTCAGCATCCACGTGGTCTTGGCGACTCGTTTGACCAGTTGCACAATCATGGTAAGTGGACATGCCTTTAGAGCAGGGCTGGTTCCATTTCAACTACTCTGCTGTAGGACTTGAATGGCTAATCGCACACTGTCTCGCACATGTGTAGGACGCAATGGCTCTGGAAGTGCTTATCCTACTCAGCACAATCCGTCGACAAGCCGTCCATGGAGCGATGCTTTTGAGAACAGTCATTTGTTTGTCAATGACTCCGAGCATCCCACTGCGCAACAGCAACAGCAGTCTTCTAGTTTTCGGGGTGGTACAACGGCCCACGGATCTGGTACAGCGCCCAAAGGCTCTGATCGGATTGTCGAGTCAGATTTGCATTCTGCAGATATGTCCCTGAAAGGGTCAGCAATTGATACGCAGCTCGAGAAGAGCAATGTCCTTTTGTTGGGACCCACGGGTTCTGGAAAAACTTTGCTAGCGAAGACTCTGGCGCAGGTACTGGATGTTCCATTCTCGGTATCTGATGCTACTCCACTGACGCAGGCAGGTTATGTTGGTGAGGATGTTGAAGTAGTGATCCAACGTCTCCTGCAGAGTTGCGACTATGATGTTGCGCGTGCTGAACAGGGTATTGTGTTTATTGATGAAATTGACAAGATTGCCCGTAAGCCAGACTCGTTCTCAATGTCGAAGGATGTGTCAGGCGAGGGTGTGCAGCAGGGGTTGCTGAGGATGTTGGAGGGTACTGTGGTTACAGTAACGGACAAGTCTGGCCATGGGAGCGGAGGAGGAGGTCATCATGGTGGTCCAATGCCTCCGTTTCCACCACAGGGAATGAACCCCATGTCTCAAGGCCCACAGCACAACCAGCCGATGGCTCCACCGCCGGCACCGGGAGCCGCGCCCAGCAACAACATTGGCATGGGAGGTTCTTTGCGTCGGGGCGGCCCGCTCTCAGGCGCTTTTGGGCCCGGAGGAGGGAACGGCATGCCAGGAGGCGGATTTGGTAATGGACTTGGCGGATCGGGAGGCGGCAATAGCGGAAAGGGCGATGTATACCAAGTGGACACCAGCAACATTCTGTTTATTCTCAGCGGCGCCTTTGTTGGGCTAGACCGCATCATCATGGAACGCATTTCCAAGGCATCTATTGGATTTGGTAATCCAGTGCGCAAAATAGGCGATACATCGTCACCTATAAATCTACACGAAATGAACGTTGCGCCAGTAAGCTTTGACGACATCAGTAGCACAGCAACAGCGCCATTCAATCCACTGGATTACACGGAGCCCAGCGACTTGAACAAGTATGGATTAATTCCAGAGTTTATCGGCCGTCTACCAGTGGTAACTAGTGTTGGAGCACTAAACAAAGATGCACTAGTACGTGTTCTAGTGGAACCTAGAAATGCATTGGTGCGACAGTACGAGGCACTTCTTGCGCTAAGTGGAGCGCGATTGAGGGTTACGCGGCCTGCACTGTATGGCATTGCACAACAGGCAATTGATAAACAGACGGGAGCCCGTGGATTACGGAGAATTCTGGAGAATTTGTTGCTTGAGCCCATGTTTGATTGTCCTGGGTCTTCGGTCAAATATGTGGTCATTGATGCGGAGGTTGCTGCTTTCAAGAAACGTCCGTTGTACTTTAGTAAGATTCAGGAGGCGGATGTGGAAACTGCTGTATGGAATGACGAACATAGTGATGACTCGTCTTCTAGACAGTCTGGTCAGATAGATACTGTCATTGAACCAAAGCGGTCGGTTGCAACATCTGCCTAAGTATTCTTTTCAAACGTTATTAGCGCTTAAAAAATATTATTTTGGCATAGTAGCTTTTTTTTTTTGCCCCAATCACAGTGCATTTGCGTTATAAGTGGAGCTGTTATATTAGCGCATGGTTGGAGTAAACATTGGCGGTGTAGTTGGTGTTGGCGGTGGAGTAGGAAACAGCTAATAGCAATTACTCATGTTCTGCGACATGGACAGCAGTGTCAGTCAACAGCACTGGCAGTGAAAGCAAAGTAGTATCAACATCCACGGTGCTGGCTTGCATTTGTTTTTACTTGGCAAGCAATACTTTCCAACGAGTTCATATGCTTCTCTCTTGTCTCAAGACACAACCAGCAAACGACAGCCTATCTATCCACAGGACAAAACAAACACCAACCGAGTATTACATATTAAGCACACTCACTACATAATTCCCTCTGAGTAAAAGTAGATAAGTGTTATAGTCACTATGTGGTTTCTATAATAATACTAACAATACAAGAACAACGCGCATCCGCAAGTATATAAGCCATGTATGTATTGTCAGATGTTGACATGCTAGAAGATGGATTCCATTCCAACAACGAGTATCAGAACAACAGTTAACACGAAGGGGGCATGTTTATACGCATGCATACATTGATAGGTGCTGATACGCCAGAATACAGACTAACCAGACAAAAATTTGTGGTCACAAACAATTTTAAACCTAACTAGGCCCTCCTTTTACAGGAATATGGACGACATCCAGGTAATTTACATGTGTAGTATTTTATTGCTACGACGTTGTTAAAGTTATCTACTCAATGAGTATTCAAAACTACTACTAAGATGATGCTGTCCTGTTTCTTAGTTCTTTCTTACCTGCCAATGTCAACCACGCACAAAGATTGTCTCTCAAGACGCAACCACTAATTTGTTGTTCTGTTGCGCCAATAGATTTAAAAAAAAACAGTCAAGCACTCTAACACCACGACTCGTTTGTACAACTCACATCCGAGCCGTTGGACCGCCAACAATGACAGCAAAGAAATCACACACGCTTTACGTGTGTTTCCTCTTTTTCCCTTTTTGAAATTGTTTCTTTGTTGCGACTTCATAACAGACCAATCTATTAGTATTCTAGACGATAAGAAATGTCAGCACCTATTCACGACTACTGTCCCGTATACGCGCCAATCTTTGGCTCACTTGGATGTGCAGCAGCGACAATCTTCTGTTGTAAGTGTGTGAGAAGGAGCCATTCCAAACCAGATGACTTTTATTTTTTTGTACGATTGTGTTTGTTTTTGTGAGGATGTGCGAGTAAATACTTTTTAAAGTGAGGTGTTGTTTTTATGTAGGCTTTGGTGCAGCGTATGGCACAGCAAAGTCAGGAGTTGGAATCTCAGCAATGGGAATTCTGAGACCTGACCTTGTAGTTCGTTCAATTGTACCAGTTGTTATGGCGGGTATCATTGGTATCTATGGACTAGTTGTGTCAGTTCTTATTACAGATGGACTTAAACAGCAGATGGCACTTTATACTGGATTTATTCAGCTAGGAGCTGGATTGGCTGTCGGACTTTCGGGTATGGCAGCAGGATTTGCTATTGGTATCGTTGGAGATGCAGGAGTTCGTGCAACTGCACAGCAGCCGCGTCTGTTTGTTGGAATGATTCTTATACTCATTTTTGCTGAAGTATTGGCACTTTACGGACTTATTGTTGGACTTATCCTTAATACTAAGGCTACTGGTAGTGATGTCAGCTGTGGCAACTAAGAATATTGTTTTTTTCTTTGCTTCACTTTTAAGAAATTTTCTCTAAACTCCCTTTACCATTCATTTTTCCAAACATATACCCTCTTTTTTGTCCTTCGATATACGCTTATTATTTGTGATTCATGTGGATGCTTTGTAAAATGCTAAACTTTGATTAACTCGGAGCCAAAATATAAACTGTCTGAGTTTTGATGCTCTGCAGCAGCGGAAATATTGTGGCGGACAATTCTAAACAAGAGAAGGGGAGAACGCGGTTGGAGTGTATTTCTGTGACGGGATCTTTTTTGAACAGTCATCCGTGAGCGGGGGAATAATCGCATGGGCTTACCTTTTCTCCCCGCCCCCCTTCTTCCAAGTGCACTGGTGTGGCCTTAAACCAATTTCCGTGGTAGGAGGAGGGCGGCTATAAAAACCCAGAGATATTTTTTTGGGGGGTCCTTTCTCTCTTCAGCGTATTATCAATATTCTAATCTTTTATTCTACTCTTTCTTTTTTTGCAGGTTATGATCAGTCATTCACTGCAAACAACACTCCGGACAACAAGCACTCGTCTATTTTGCAAACCAAGCAAATCGATTTCCATCCAGCGCTCAATAATAAACTTACGAAAAATGTCGACAAACAAGAATAACGGAACACAGCGTCCATTGTGTATGATTCCTGGACCGGTAGAGATGTCTAATACTGTTCTAGAAGCCAATAGTACACCAGCAACAGCACATACAGATCCTATATTTAGTGAAGTATTCGGACAAGTGATAGAGAAACTACGTACTGTAGTGGGAACTAAAAACGGACAGCCTTTCGTTATTGCTGGATCTGGTACTTTGGGTTGGGATCAAACTGCTGCAAATCTTGTAGAAGATGGTGAAAATGTATTGGTACTTTCTAATGGATATTTTGGAGAAGGTTTGGCGGATTGTATGGAGACTTATGGCGCTCAAGTAACTCGTCTTCGTGCTGTGCCAGGCAATCGTCAGCCGTTGGCGGAAATTGCTCAGGCGTTGCGTGCGAAGAAATACAAGATTGTTACGGTGACGCAAGTTGACACTTCTACTGGTGTTCTAGCAGATGTTAAGGGTGTGACAGAGTTAGTCAAGGAGCACTCCCCTGAAACTTTGGTAGTGGTGGATGGTGTTTGTGCTACGGCTGCTGAGCGTCTTTACTTTGACCAATGGGGTGTGGATGTGGTGGTGACTGCTTCGCAGAAGGCATTGGGAAGCCCACCTGGTGTCTCCGTTGTAGTTGCTTCGCAGAAGGCGCTGTCAGTGCTAGCGAACCGCAAAACTAGAGTGCCTGCATACTATGTCAATTGGAATCGTTGGTTGCCTATTATGCAGTCATACGAAGCCAGAGCTCCCAAGTACTTTGCTACGCCTTGTGTCCAAGCTATTTTTGCTCTGAACACCTCGCTCACAGAGATCCTCAGCAGTACCAGCATGGAACAGGTCTTTGCTGCGCATGAGAAGACTGCAGCTCGTGTGCGCGCTGCCGTGGATGAGTGGGGGCTGTCTACGGTTGCAATGTCCCCTGAACTTTGCTCTAATGCGATGACTGCCGTGTGGCTGCCCGAGACTATCAAGGCGGCGGACCTTCTTCCCAGACTCAAGGCCCGTGGCGTTGTGGCGGCTGGAGGCATTCTGTCTGGCAAAGCCCACCGGTATTTCCGACTGGGTCACATGGGCATCTCTGCTACCAGAGACAATGGTTTTGTGGATGCCACTCTCAAGGCCGTAGCCGAGGCGCTTGAGGAGTGCGGTCACTCTGTTGGTGCTGGCCGCTCGTCCCCTCCTCGTTTGTAGATCTTATTTCTTTATTTATTTAGGGTTGAGTGTGTCGCACTCTTTTTTCTTGTGAAACGTTCACGGAGTCTTGTCTTCTAAACCGATTCGTCCAATAGTGGATGTGTCTGGATATGGTCGAGCCGCGACTCACAAACTTTTCAAAGTGCTGCGAAAAAAAGTGCGTAGACTTATTCCACTCTTTCCTCGTGTTCAGACTTCTTTCAAGCTTTTTCTTTGTATTTTTGCTTGAATTCAACACTTCTGAACTTCTTTTTACACGAAGTAGACACTTTTCTTACAAGTGCAAACCCAACAAGCTTTCTTTTTTATTTACTTATTTATTGAGGTCCTCTTTACTACCCACCCACCCCATTCTGGTTGTGAGTAACTTTTTATTACTTACCTGCTCCATATTCAACAACACCAACGTGCAAAAACACGAGGAAACGCAACGGCCTTACTTCTTAAAGGGATTTTCTACTTTATCCTATTGTTTTGTGCGTTCTGGGACAATCCTAAAATAGAGTTACTTTCATTAATCAGTGCAACTGGAAGAAGCTCCCGTTTCTCCTATTTCGTCCAGCAACAAACCTCGACTGGCATATACAAAAGGTAAGACAGGGATGGCGAAGCTGTGTGGATAATGGGAGGGAGGTAGCTATTCGGATGCTTACATAACCATTACCACCCACCAGTTCCATTCATAGTCACACACTATAGCTCGAAAGCTGGATTTTCCCCATATACTAATTAATGCCTATGAGCGCTACTTGTTTTCTCCTTGGTGCTGGAGGAATCTATACTGTTGCTTGCTTTCAAGCTGGGTGTAGTTAATAGACACAAGGAAGAGCGGATAATGGCGGAAAACAGCAGCGACAACAGCGTGCTACAGGAGTATCTTCGGTCGACAACAGGAGATGCCGCACAGGCGAATGCGAATCTCTCGGCGTTTCTGCTTGGCGAGAATACAAAGTCCACCCCAGGGTCGCCGCAAACATTCCAGGAGACCCTGGGGTTCAATTCTGTGCGCACATCGCCGACTCTGAGGCCGGCAGCCGGGAATCTGAATGAGATGGCGAGACATAGCTTTACTAATCTGGGTGCACTAGGACAGTACGCGCCGCTGGGCGTGGAGTCTTCCAGTAACAACAGCGCGCTGCCATCGGCGACAGGGTCACCGACGGTCGGCAACACAACACAGACAATCAACCGCCGAAATATTCTGTCAGGAATGGCCAGTCTCAACATGTCCCAGCAACCACCGCTGCCGCCGCCTGTGGTTGCGCACGACGCTTTTGACCAGGGTGTCGATACGGTAAGTTCCATTTTCCTTCCACCCTTTCTCGCGTGCTTCTGACGTATATCTTTCTTTCTGGCATTGCTGGTTTACCAATACCTTTGCATCTCTCGGGATGGCTTGTCCATTTCATGCGTATGCCTGCATATGTCGAGAAACTAGTTCAAAATCCATTTCATTTGCGATGCTGCACTTGCACGTATTGTTGTCCGCTTATTTTCTCATCTGGCTGTGGAATGTTATCTTCTCTGGACATGCTGGCACATATGTTACCACCCCCACTCCTCAGCATACTTCTTTATGTCTGTGCAAGTCTGGGTGCCAAAAAGGGTGCCATCTATTTCTTTCCTTTGCTGTTGGACATGACTTGCTTTCTTTTCCTCGAAAGCAAGTCTTCCTCCCCCAGAAAAGATCCCAGGCGCATTTTCCTTTTATTGCGCATTGCTAAGCTGCACATTGACGTATTGCGTGTGTTTAATTGTAGGGCGCCATGTTTGAAACTGTCACGCCGTCGTTTGCGCAGCCCAACAGAAGCGACAGCACAATGCCCAGCGTGACTGTAAGCTCGCCCCTGGGCGCCAGCAGGTCCGCCAGCATAGGCGCTTTTGGTCGCGGCGCAGGAGTGGTTGCGCGCCAGCCAATCACCGCCGGTGCAAACAGCGCCGAGGCGCAGAAGCGAATAGATCAGACTATGGCGCGCGGGCTGCACATCGAGCTGGACGGAATTCCGAGCGAGAACGCAAAGTCGCGGGTGGAGACACAGATCAAACTGACACTACGCCTAAACACAAACGATGGTGCGCGGGCAACATGCTGGACGCACCTGGCTTTGCCAGAACTGCTGGTGTCGCGAGACAAATTCAGGCACCGGCTGCAGACGCGCCAGCAGCAGTCGGAGAATGGGCTGCCGGCATCGCCGCAGCATGTAGTGCGGCTGGAGGCTATGATCAAATGTTCAAGCGATTTGACGCGCGAAGTAGAAACATGTAGCGGCTGCATTAACCGCGAGTACAAGCGCTCACTGCGCCGCAAGGACGCCCGGGCGCGCAGCGGCATGCCCAGCGCGTGCACGACGCCAATGCAGAGCAGACCCGAGTCGCCGCTTGGTGACTCGCTGGGCGTGCGCGGCATGACTGGCTCGATGGAGGCTGACTGGGACGAGTCGCGCATGGCGCTGGAGCGCAAGCGCGTAGTGATATTTAACTGCAACGACCTGCTGGACTTTAGCAAGGGCGAGGTCGTGCTGCCGACGCGCATTACCTGCTACTGTCGCCACCACATGGAGAAGGTTGGGTTCTGCCTGTACCTGACGCTAGTCGACGCGAACAACAACGTGGTCGCGTCGCATGTCTCGCCGCCAATCATGATCACTGACGACCACAAGTCCACAAAGTTCAAGATTGATCGCTCGAAGACCCGCGCCAAGGCCGAATATGAGCGCCACGGCGACGGTAGCGCTGCATACGCCAACCACGCGCTGTCGGGCATGAGCTCGCCGCACGCAGGTTCTGGCGTTGCAGGTGCCTTTGCGCTGGGCGACGCAGGTGTACTGGGGCTCAAGACTGCGGGCGGACGACAGACAATGTCGGCGCGCAACTCACCGACCCTCCGGCCGCACCACGGCTACGGCTACCATCCACAGCACGGGTTTCTGGACACATACTCACAGTTCGCATCGCTGGCTGGCACTCCTAGTTTAGGCAACACGCCACTTGGTTCGCCACTGCTCTCGGCTGCTCACATCAGCGGATTTGAGTCGCCGTTTAGGCTGCCACAGCAGCAGCAGCAGCAGGCATTGAGCGGCTACCATACACCGACTGCGCAGCAGTCTGCAGCAACGATGGCATCACTCTTTGGGCAGGATGCTGCTGCTGCAACGGCGCAGTCGCAGGCACTTATGCCAATAAGCCCAATGTACGGACCGAGTGCACACGGTTCGGCGCTGTTTGGCGGAGATCCGATGGGCGCTGCGACAAGACTGATGCCGCAGTTGGGTCAGCCGCAGGACCCAATGCAGATCGGGCAACTGATCCCGAAGCAGGGCCCAGTCGCGGGTGGCGCGAGCGTGCTGATCACTGGTCGCGGGTTCCATCAGAACATTGAAGTGTACTTTGGCGAGGCTCGGGCCGGGCGTGTGCGGGTGGAGTCGCCGACCAGCATTACGTGCGTGCTGCCGCCAACCAAAGTGTCAGGTTCGGTGCCGCTGCGGATCCGTGACCAGGTGTCGATGGCCATGTACGAGTCAGGCGACGAGCAGGGTTCGTTTGTCTACAACGAGGACACTGACCAGGCTATGGCCGAGCTGGCACTGCAGATTGTTGGCCTGGCGCAGTCGCGGGATGGCGACCCTAATGGCGGAAGCCCTGGCCAGCAAAAGCCGATTAACCGGGCGCTGCTGCAGAGTCCGCAGATTGAAGCCATGCTGCGCGAGCTGTACTCTGCCAGCACCAGCCGCAACCTGGTGGAGCTGGAGAACTCATTGATCAAGCTGTTTTCGCTGCTTATTGGAAAGGGGCTAATGGAACCGTCGCGTCTGGCAACACGGCACGATACCACCGGACGCACAATGCTGCACTTTGCGTCGCTGCTGGGCATGTGCAGCCTGCTATCATTTACCTTGCGCAACGGCTGCGTCCTGGACGACGCGGACAATAACGGGATGACTGCGATGCACTTTGCCTGTATGTTTGGACGCAGCGATATTGTCGAGCTGCTACTTAACGCTGGCGCCTCCCACAACATCCGTGCCTGTTTTGGACTGACACCGGCCGATATGGCACGCTCGCTAGGCCATGTACAGGTTAGTGCGCTGATCGACGAGCGCGACGGCTACATGAACTTTATTAAGGACGATCAAGTCGCTGAACCGAGCCTGGCAGCCTCTGTCGCTGGCTATGGCGGTCTGCCGCCGGGCTGGGGCGGCTCTGGGTATGCAATGCCGGTCGATGCGGCCGGAAATCAATTGCAGGACGCACCTGGCAGCTCATCTTCACTGGCAGTAGCCGCAGCCGCAGCCGCGGCAGCAATGTCGGGGCCCTCTGTCGGAGCGTACTCGACAATGACAGCACCCACGGCCTCGGCGGGTATGTATCTGCAGCACGGCTCGGCCGAGGCGTCTCCTACTGCACCGGATATGCTATTCTCATCGCACCAGCCCTATGAGCCTACGCAGCAATAGAAGAGTTATGACAAAGCCTCACATTCATTCCTGCCTTTTTACTCTAAGCGACGTCTGGGTTTTTTTTTCACTCTTTCTAAGCCTTTTTCGTAGCTCTCCCAGATGGCGTTTTTCATCTGATGTTGTTATTTTAAAGTAAACCTTGATTCATCTGTTTTCAAAAAGAGCCATTGAAAGCGCCACAGGGTCTGCCATTAAGTGATTGTACAGAAAGAAAGAAAGAGGTGTGTTCTGCCGCTTTGGCTATGAGGAATCCTCGCTCGTCTGTATTTATTGGGATTGTTGCAATGTTGGGTGTCCGATACAATCAACTGAACTTACGGCAAGCCCAACAGCGGTCACTTTTTGGGGGGAGCGTGTTAGAGAAAGTCTGAAGAGGAACACTAAGGTATTTCGATTGGGGAATTGAGAGGGAGGGAGAGCCGGCTAGAAATGCATTGCAGTACTTGTATATATTGGATGTGAATGAATGCGCTGATCTTTTTGTTCCTGAAGCGCGAGTTATGAAGTTGGCACGAATTGACTGAGCCAGAAATAGAATAGACTCGGCCCAGGAATCCTAAATCGGTCGCCAAGTCAGCTAGTATGTTGGGGAATGGGGAGGCTTGACAGAGTGTATAGAATTTTAGGTTCCGCAGAGTGAAAAAAATGAAAAGCACATTTGCTTGTGATTGTTTTTGAGCCAAAACCGGGAACAGCAAACAAAGCTTGGCGTGGGATGTTGTAATAAAAAGAAATCCGTATTCAATATATTTTTCGTAACACTAATGTTGCTTACGACATTTTTTTAGGTGAGTGCCGAGAAAGGCCTTTCTACTGTTGAGAACTTTGTGTTGTTAAAAAGCCTCAAACATCTTTTTACGCGGAAAAAGTGGGGATTGGAAAGGCGCACAATTTCTTTGGTGTTCTTTTTGGTTGGCCTTTATGATATTTTTTTGTTCTTTTTCGACACCATTTCAAAAGAGTAGGGATGAGGGAGTTTTTATTTTTCGAATTTACTGCTCTTCCTCTGAAGCGTGTGCCTTTTATAAAAGGCTGTCTGCTTGGGGGAATTGATGGTAATGGAATAAGCTCTTAATCTCATATATATTTTTTCTCTTGTGCTGTATTTTTGTGCACTCTTTCGGTAGTTGTTTTTCTTGTTTCTGCAATCTCTGCATTCTAATCCACTTTTTTCCAGATTGTGCATACGCGTGCGACTGATTTTCACTTTTGTGCTTGAGAAAAAAATATCTCAATCCTCTTCATTATTATATCTTGGCTGTGGCTCCCACATCCAATAAAAACCACGCCCAATCCTAAAGTCGACTTTCTTCGATAACTCTTTAGGCATTTTGTCAAGTTGCTTCTTCTCTGATATCCATACTTGTTAATAGCACTTTGTACACACTTATTCTTGGGTTTCTTATGATGAGTGAGAGACCAGCGACAGCGAGCAGTGGATTTTGGCCGCGATTGTTTCGCCGCCCATCCAACAACTCACAGTCTTCGCCTAGCGCAGCGGAGACTCAATGGTCGCCACAACGGCCCCACGCTAACTCGTCAGCTTCAGCAGCGACTGCTGTTGCCGACTTCGTATGGCCGACCAGCGCAGAAGTCAAAACAACTCCGCCGCTCTCTACTATCACTCCAGCCGATACACAACAGCAGACATCACCGCGGCGGCGACCTCGTTGGATGCAGCGCAGGGCAACGAAGGAAAGCCGGCGACCAGAGCAGCAGCAACAGCAGCAGCCAGCGGCTTTAGACACAATGCACGCACAGAGTGTCGGACAGAAACAGACAGCGGAGACGAAAGCGAGCCCTGCAGGAGATCGCTCGGACGCGCCGTATAGTGCAGGACATCTAGGCATTAGCGACGGTCACATGGAGTGCCTTGCGTTCTGGCGCACGCATGACAGACGACTCGGTCAGGGCGGCGAGCAGGCGGAAACACGCGAAATCCTCGACGCAATGGTGGACGACGCAATGACTGCCGGGCTCAAGGGCTGGCGTGTGGTGCCGAACCAGGGCACATTCAACGATGCTCTGGGTCCTTCTGCCCTGCATCCCATCGTCATGACGTTTGCCCGCGCTCATATCGAGGGCCAATCAGTGTGTCTGGGCCCCGAGCACGTGTGGCTCGCGGTGCTCCAGAGCCTGGCTGTGGTGCTGCGCCAGCAAGATGTTGCCAAGCCTGATGCCAGTGCTGCCAGTGCTAATATCCGTGCAGGCCAGCGGGTGAATTTGGAACAGCTCTGGCGGGTGCTGCGCGACTCATCGCCGGTGCCACGCAGCAGCAAAGCGAACACGGGTCACGAGGTGCGGTTGTTTGCCTCTGAGATGCACGACCGCCATACTCTGCACTCGGGACATGGCGCCACGCCGCTGGCCATGGCGGCGGCTGCGGCAGGTTCCAGCTCCTCGGTGGCCTATGGTCAAATTGAGCTTGGCGGACGGAAAGTTACGTGGCAGTCCACTCAACGTAGCACCAATCCGCAGTGGGTCGACGCGCTGGCTCGCGGGCCCGGTGTGGCGGGTGTTGAGCTGACTGGGACGCTGCAGACGTGGTCGAGCCTGTGCGTGCTGGTGCGCCAAGCGAAGGAACTGTACTCGCGACGCCATGGCAGCGGCGTCGACTGGTGGCTGCACCGCGTGCATCTTCTGGTGCGCGACCTGGCCGATTGTTATGCTGCCCAGTCCGAAGGCAGCCTGAGCGCTGCGTGGCGGCAGTGGCTGGCACTGGCACTGTTTGATGGGCACTCGGGCGGGCGTCGTGGTGAGCGGCTGGACGGATGGCTGGTGGCTCTATTTGCTGCCGACGCCAGCGGCAAGCTAGTCCACTCGCAACAGCAGTGGTGGATGGACTGGGAACGACTGCCGTCGGGCGTCGATCTACTGCACCTGTCGGGCGTGAACATGTACTCAGGCTTTGTGGGCGTCCAGCAGCTGCGTCGGCGTCAGCGCAACCAAAGCACTGTGCATAACCACAGTCGCACGCTGATGGGCGAAGACCTGGAGGCTGCCCTGGGTATGGGTCGCGACGGCGCAAGCACGCTGGCTGGCTCGCAGGAGAACTTGGAACTTTACCCGTTGCAAGATACCACCCAGCACGATCTTAACGCTGCTTTTGCCTCTCTATCAGAGCACAGGGCCGTTGCTCCCCTTATCGGTTGGTCTCTCGACGGCTGATCACTTATCCTCTGCATTAATCTATTCTGCCCTTGCATCGGACAAAAGGAAGTATCACAAAAAACCATTGTAGTTGTAGATGTCATCATCTCGTGTATCTATGCATCTTTTTTTCATATATTCAAAATTTTGGAATTTTTACCTTTACATGTCTAATGAATTTAAACCCTATCTCATCTATTAATGTGATTAGTGATTTAGGCAAGTGTTTGTTGCCCAAATCGACTGCTGCAATTTTCTGCATTTTGCAAAATTAGTAACATTGGCAGTTGGTTATGTTGGCGGGATTTGGTATTGCAGGTTTGCGCTATTCAGCCAGTGCGCTTGTGTTGATTGTACGCTGCAGGAAGTGTAGTAGAAAGTAGCCAATGGCAATTATCACTGTCTTGCGGCATGGGTAGCAGTCAACAGCACTGGCAGCGACAGCCAAGAAACACCTATGGGACTGGCTTTTATTTGTTTTACTTGGTAGGCAATACTTTTTAACGAGTCCACACACCTCTCTTATCTCAAGACACAGTCAGCAAAAGAGAGCCCGCCTATCCACAGGCCAATACAAACACAAACTGAATAACACGTAATATGCATACTCATTACATGATCCACTCTAAATAAAAGGAGATAGATGTTATAGATTCTATCTTTTCTATAATATAATACTAACAATACAAGAACACATATCCGCGGGTATATAAAGCATGTACACATTGCCGGATGTTGACATGCTAGCAGATGTATCTTATTCCAATAGCGAGCACCAGAACAACAGTCCACATGAGGAAAGCATGTTCATACGCATGCTTACGTTGATGGTTGTTGTATTTTATTACTATGACGTTGTTAAAATTGTCTACTCTATGTATCTATTCAAAACTGCTACAATCATGTTGCTATTCTATCTCTTGATTCTTTCTTCTTGTCTACTAATGTCAACTACGCACGAAAATTGTCTCTTACAATGCAAAACGCAAGACCACTCCCTGCCAATAATCGCCTTGACTGACGCAAATATTGTTTTTTTTTTGTTGCGCTAATGCTTTTTATAAAAACAGTATCTGTAAAATTTTAGACAACCACTTGTCCAAAAAAGCTTTTCTCTAGGCAGAAACAACAAGTCTACCAGCTTTGAAGAAGCAGTGATGGATTTACAAGTGCCTATTTTTTTCAACCCCCATCAATTCTTCATATACTATGAGCAAGTTTATTACTACAAGTATGAAAAATGGCACTCATTAACAAACTCCCCAGTCACACAATCGACTATAACCGACTCACAGAGCTGATTATCAAATTATTATTACTTAAATGGCTGTATGTTTAAAATGTTACATTTAGAAATCATGATAGGCATGTGTAACCAAACTGTTTTACAATTAATTAGTCAGTCTAGCGAATTCTTGGATACGGAGATCAGTCACCTATTTATAGAAACCCAACAGAGCATTTGTCCAACGAGCTTGTTTGTATCCAGAGTTATGTTACGTCTTTCGTGTGGTAAAGTTATTAATATTTATTGGAATTTATCTTTAACTGAAGAAACATTGTAAAATTCTGTTGCTCACAAATACAACCATATTTATATTGTGCAGCCTGTTTCTTGTGACGAGTGTGCACATGATATATGCAATACCAACTACTCGGTTATGTTCCCACGACCCTAGGCCAGTATTGCTTTTACTCTGGCCTTTGCGTCTTTGAAACAGTTATGTACCTTGTTGTGCGTATTCAGTCACTAGAGGTATTATCTATAAAGCTAACCTTATTCTCAGATGCAAGGAAGTTTATTGATCGCTACAAGGAATTCTATCCAGATTTAGGGAACGATATTGTTAAAAGTTTCCGCCGAAACTCATATTAAATACAAGCCCTAGAATAAGTGAGAGAGATAGGGGGCATTAGTTAGAGATGCATTTTGAATATTAAAAATAAAAAACTAATTGTGTAAAATCGGCTGCCCCATAAATGGAATAGAGGAATTGAAGGGAAGCGATTGTACATGTGTTGGTGAGAAGTTGCTGAAGGGAAGAAAAAGTTTTCTTCATTTATCACACTCTTTTTTCAATAAGGATTTGGAAGGCTCACAAATATACAAGAGAAAAAATGGCCAAGGGGATCGGTAAGTTGTGGATTGGACGGTTAGGGTGAAGAGCAGTAGAGAGTTGATATGGTGACTAATAACAAGAAATGAGAGGAGGGGAGTAGCGCTGCTTTCGGTGTATGATAAGACGGGGCTGGTGGAGCTGGGGAAGCAGCTGGATGGGGCAGGCATGTCGCTGGTAGCGTCTGGAGGGACGGCGACGGCGCTTCGGAAGGCAGGGCTTGCTGTGCGCGACGTGGCAGAGGTGACAGGGGCCCCAGAGATGCTGGGGGGACGCGTCAAGACGCTGCACCCGGCGGTGCACGGAGGAATTCTGGCGCGCGATCTGCCTGCAGATGCTGCGGACCTGGCGGCCCAGAAGATCGCAGAGATCGACGTGGTGGTATGCAACCTATATCCGTTCCAGGAGACAGTAGCGCGTGAAGGCGTGACGATTGCGGAGGCTGTGGAGGAGGTGGACATCGGCGGAGTGACGCTCCTGCGGGCGGCGGCCAAGAACCATGCGCGCGTCAGCGTGATCAGTGACCCGGCGGACTACGCGCAGGTGGCGGGCGAACTGCAAACGGAGGGGCAAGTGAGCGCAGCGACGCGGCAGCGGCTGGCGCTGAAGGCGTTTGAGCAGACAGCAGCCTACGACGCGGCAATTGCAGACTACTTCCGCGGAGAATACGCGCGCGGCACAGGGATGCTTGCGCTGCGGTATGGTGTTAACCCACACCAGCAGCCGGCACAAGTGGCAGCAGTGGGAGAGAAGCTACCCCTGCAAGTGCTCAATGGAGCGCCAGGGTACGTTAATCTACTGGACGCACTGAACGCGTGGCCATTGGTCAAGGAGCTGCGTGCGGCGCTGGGGCTTCCAGCCGCGGCATCGTTCAAGCACGTCTCGCCTGCGGGCGCGGCAGTGGCAGTGGAGCTGGACGAAGATGAGCGCCGCGTGTGCATGGTTGAGGGCATGACGCTGACGCCGTTAGCGACTGCGTACGCGCGCGCCCGCGGTGCTGATCGCATGTCGTCGTTTGGCGACTGGGTGGCGCTGTCCGATGAGTGCGACGAGGCTACAGCACGGCTGATCTCGCGTGAAGTGTCCGACGGCGTGGTAGCACCTGCATACTCGCCGGCAGCATTGGAGCTGCTGCGGCGCAAGAAGGGCGGCAAGTACTGCGTGCTGCAAATGGACCCTAAGTACGAGCCTCCGACCGAAGAGACGCGCGACGTATACGGGCTGCGGCTGCGCCAGCGTCGCAACGACGCACGCATTACTGCGGATTTGTTCAAAAACCTTGTCACGCGCAATCGCGATCTGCCAGAGTCGGCTGTGCGCGACCTTGTAGTGGCGACACTGGCGCTCAAGTACACGCAGTCCAACTCTGTGTGCTACGCGCGCGACGGCATGGTCATTGGCTTGGGCGCTGGCCAGCAGTCGCGCATCCACTGCACGCGTTTGGCCGGCGAGAAGGCTGACAATTGGTGGATGCGTCATCACCCGCGCGTCCGCGATCTGCGATTCGCCGCATCTGCCAAACGCGCTGACCGCGCCAACGCCATTGACTTGTTTGTCACTGCTCCGCCTGCCGATGGCCCAGAGCGCGCTGCGTGGGAGGCCGCCTTTGATGAGGTCCCCGCGCCGCTGTCTCCCGAAGAGCGCGCTGCGCACATGGCGCTGCTACGTGGCGTTGCCGTCTCCTCTGACGCTTTCTTCCCCTTTGCAGACAACATTCACCGCGCCCGTCGCTCTGGCGTCGCCTACGTCGCTGCGCCCTCCGGCAGCATTCAGGACGAAGTCATTATTGCTACTGCCGATGCCTACGACATGGTGCTGGCCCACACCAACCTGCGCCTGTTCCACCACTAGTGCGTGTGTTCCATCGCTACTTTATTTACTTTTTATATACTGAGGTTGCTCACTCTGTTTCTGGTCCACTATCTCTCACACATCATCTTTAGTCATGTTCTCCTTGAATACTTTTGCGGGTCGCTTACAATATTTCCCAAAAGTGTTAGTGCTTAGAAAGGGCTCTTTTGGCGGAATATGGTAAGGTGGTGTTTGCGCCAAACAGGCGGTGCGTTGGTGCTGGCGGTGGGTTAGTAGACAGCTTTATAACAATTACCTCTATCCTGCGACATGGGTATCAGTGGCAATAAACAGCACTGGTAGTGACAGCCAAGAAGCATCATCATCCGTGGGGCTGGCTTGCATTTGTTTTACTTGACAAACAATACTCTTTAACGAGACCAAATGCTCCTCTCATCTCAAGACATAGTCAGCAAAGGACAGCCCATCTATTCACAGGACAAGGCAAACACCAACTGGATATCACGTAGTAAACATACTCACTATATGATCCCCTCTAAGTAAATGTAGATAGATATTATAGTCTCTATGTGTTTTCTATAAAAAATATTAACAGAATCCCTGTAGCAGTCCATCGTGGAAATAATAATGCTCTTGCAGCACCATTGCCACTGATGCGCGAGTACTTGTGGATTAAATGGATATGTTGTGGATGTATTTATTCATTAATGTACAATTGATACTTTTACGCAATATTTTTCTGTCATTGCCTTCTTTTCCACTGCCACCTCAAACAAAACCTTCAACGACCTTTCCGCCAATGCGCAAATGCACTGCCCGAATGGTGCATACCCGCTCTACCAACCCCCGACAAAATAATCTTTTCTTACCGCTAGTACTTTTGCGTAGCATATTACTTTTTCCGTCAAAAATCTGCGCCTGTTCGGAAAAGGCCGTTTATCCTTCCGCATATTTCCGTCTTTCCCCGCGGATCACAGCCGTACGGATTAATGTTAAAATACCGCCCTCCTACTGTTGGGGGGTTGGTTGTTCACGCAAATTTCCAAACGAGCCTTCCTTCACTCTGGTCGCACCAATTTATATTTTCAAAGGCTGCTTATTCTTTACTATAAAAAAGAACGATGATTTGCTCGCTTGTCACCAGCCCTCGTGTGGCTGTCCGCTCTTCTGCCTGGCGCTTTGCCCGCGCATACAGCTCCTCTGCCAAAGGTAACACTATAGGAGCTGGAATCTGTGACGTTCTGTTTGGAAAACTGGAACTCAAATCTCGTCTTATTTCGCAATCAAAGGAAGCTTACCATGCAAAAAATAATATTCTCTCCCGTGTATAGAGTACGACACCTTGGTTATCGGCGCCGGCCCTGGTGGCTATGTTGCCGCTATCAAGGCTGCCCAACTGGGCCAAAAGGTACGCTGTGCTTTCTGTGTGTGGTTTAGCGCCTCTGGAGTCAAAATTCTGCGCTCTTATATTTGTGCTTATCTTTCTTCCGCTTCTTGACGCGGTCTCACTAATGTCTATCATTTCTGCCACACACAAGAGTCCCAAGGCGTGGGAAAACTACTGGCACTAGTAACATCAGGATTGATCTCACTCGCATTTGTCTAACATATTCCCCCCTCTTTTCTACCTACACTGCTGTTGGCCGCATGTAAATACGTTACGCTGGAGAGCACGCTGCTTGTAGACCGCATGTATTGAGAAGCGTGACACGCTGGGTGGCACTTGTCTCAACGTGGGCTGCATTCCATCCAAAGCCTTACTGAACAATTCGCACCTGTTTCATGAGGCTAAGCACAGCTTTGCCAAGCGCGGTATAGACGTTGGCGAAGTTAAGCTGAATCTTCCCCAGCTGCTCAGCGACAAGGACAAGGCCGTTGCTGGCCTGACCCGTGGAATCGAAATGCTGTTCAAGAAGAATAAGGTTGATTGGATCAAGGGCGCTGCTACTCTCAAATCGGCTACCCAGGTTGATGTTGCGCTGAATAGCGGAGGCAGCGAATCCGTCACGGCAAAGAATATTATCATTGCCACGGGCTCCGAGCCCTCGCCGTTCCCAGGCTTTGAAATCGACGAGCGGCAGATTATTACTTCCACAGGCGCTTTGGCTCTGGAGAAAGTGCCTGAGAAGATGATTGTCATTGGCGGTGGCGTCATTGGTTTGGAGCTGGGATCCGTGTGGAGCAGACTTGGTTCGGAAGTTACTGTTGTTGAATTCCTGCCCGCTATTGGCGCTGGTATGGATGCCGAGTTGGCAAAGAATTTCCAGCGCTCGCTGGCCAAGCAGGGTATCAAGTTTAAAACCAGCACCAAGGTGATTGACTCCGAGAAGCGCGATGGTCGTGTATTCGTCAATGTTGAGGGTGCCAAGAATGGAAAGCGCGAGACGCTCGAGGCTGATGTTGTTTTGCTGTCTATTGGCCGTCGTCCTTATACCGAGGGTTTGGGTCTGGAGAACGTTGGCATAGCCGTGGACTCTCGTGGTCGCGTGGAGATGGCTGACGGACAGTTCCGCACTTCTGTGTCGAGCATTCGTGTCATTGGAGATGTCACTGCTGGACCTATGCTGGCTCACAAGGCTGAGGAGGAAGGCATTGCTGCCGTCGAACACATCACCAATGGTCACGGTCATGTCAACTATAATGTCATTCCAAGTGTTATCTATACCCATCCTGAGGTTGCTTGGGTTGGCAAGAACGAGCAGCAGTTGAAGGAAGAAGGAATAAAGTTCCGCGTTGGCTCATTCCCGTTTGCTGCTAACTCGCGCGCAAAGACTATCGATGATGCTGAAGGCATGGTTAAGATTATCACCGATGCTGAAACTGACCGCATTCTTGGAGCTCATATTATTGGTCCGAATGCTGGTGAGATGATTGCCGAGGCTTGCTTGGCTATGGAATATGGCGGCTCTGCTGAGGATGTTGCGCGCACCTGCCATGCTCATCCTACTATGTCGGAGGCTTTTAAGGAGGCTTGTATGTCTGCTTATTCCAAACCTATCCACTTCTAGATCGCATTTTAGACATTGTCATCCAATAATAAATTTGCGTACCTTGTACTAAACTCTTGATTCCCTTCGGACTCCTTAATGTAGAATAAAAGCGTTACCATATATTACCTTGTAATAAAGTTCGGTTATTGCAATATTATATTATCTGAAGCAACCAAAACTAATAATGGTGATCACAAGCAGAAAGCACTCTTCTGCATTTCTTGAACCTTTTTTTCAGAACCCGCATTAGAGTCTTTATTTGTTAAAGAAAAATCAAGCATATCTTAGCAAGCTGGTTGTACATCTTCTAGATCAGTAGAATCTTCTTTCAAAGCTTGTACTTGGTACTAGGAAAAAAAGCCAAAAGTTGCAGGGAGTAAGATCTGGTGAATATGGTGAAGCATGAAGAGTTTGTAATTTATTGTTGGCAAGCTGCTCCCTTGTATGCTTTGAAGTATTTACTGGCGCATTATCCAAGTGGAACCTCAAAAACTTTAGCTTGTATTTAGGATGTGCATTTCCCCACTCCCTAATCATATGTTCCAAGTCAATCACAATGTAATAGTTAGAGTCAACAATGCGTTTCTTGGTATTTAGGTTAGAATAGATTATGGCCTTTAGAGAGAAGAATATAAGTGCCTGGAATCTCCTACTCCAACTTGTGGATTAGACCTGGGTGTAGTTGCCCAACGTGGCGTACACTACACTTTAATATTTCATAGCGGCGTATATGCCACTACATCCCTAGAGCTGGAGTTGACATTATAAAAGGTCAGTGCTAGTCAGCTTTTCTAAGATGCTCATCACTTTTCTTTTGGTTTACAAATTAATCTTTTGAAAAGTAACTCTTGCCTTCGGCATTCTACAAGTATTGAACATCTTCGTATTTTGTCTTATCATATTTCAAACATCTAGCAATATTGCCATATCCGACAACACTGGGGTTCAGGCATCCAATTTTAAGCGCCTATTGCTTTGCTCCTTGGCTTTTAGCGTTTAAATGGATGAAACATCGTACTCGTCGCAAGCCACAATGCTATACGGAGTTGATTCGCTAACTACATCATATCTTTAGAAAATTTATAGCAGAAATTCACTTTTTTATATGCTTTATTATTAATATTTAAGGAACCAATCTGTAATTAATCATTTTATAACCCAGCAATTTTTCAACACATTTCACATTATTATCGACAAACATTTATAGCTGGTGGCTAGAGTGTGAGCAGGAATTATTAGCCAATTATCAATATCCTGTTTAATGTTTTCCCTGTAAAGTTTAGCAATATCCATTGATGGGTGGGCTTATTGAGGTTCATCTTCCAGTGAATATTCCTTAACTTTCAACGTATTTACTTATTTGCAAACTGATTCAACTAATAGTGCCTGTCTGCCCAACAAGCAATCTAAGCCCTCCTTAATTTCTTTAGATGATTCGCCTTTGTGGTCGCCCAACTTGGCGTCCACTACACCCTATAGTGAGTATAGTGGTTGGGTTACCACTAGCTATCAAGGGTTAGCGCTGGCCCTATAAAAGGTCAGCGCTCTATAGTTTTTCAGGAAGACATTCCTTACTTTTCTTCTGTTCATTTGTCACGCGCATTAATCAATTAGCAACACACATCAAGACCCTGCGATCAGCAGGTAAATATAGTATATAAAGTTTACATGCTCATTTATTAATGGTGAACTTAAGTTTGTTTTAATCATTACATCTTACGACCACTTATAACATTTAACGGCGACTTTCCATGACCACAACGAGACTTTAACGACTGCTGTCACAAATGTTTTCAAGACTATGGCAAGAACTCTAACGGCAACGCCCCCAAGACAAATAAATACCGCCTTTTACATTCCATTTTTGTCTCAACTCGTCGAATTTTCCTCCATCCATTTTAGTATACAAGAGTATATTTTGTTAAGAGGTGCGTTGCAATTTTTTGTCTTTCAAATCCTTCCATCCTGCCTTTACTAGCTACATCGACGAGAGCTGTGTAATTTTTAGTTTTATTTGTTTTCCTTTTCACCTTTATTTTCTCTAAAGTCGCTTAAAAACTCTATATAAAAATCTACAGATCGTATAAAAATCAATAAAAGCATATCCTCTTCTTTTCAACTTTTTTTTACAGTTTTATCGTTTCTAAGCTACCAGAGCAGAGTAGCAGCTATTCAGACACATTGAAGAAGTTATTCGAATTGCAGACTGCTGAGGCGCCACTATCAAGTGCCCAGTGCATCCTGAAAGAACTAGAATTTGTTAACTCTCAAGAGTAGACCGGCAACCCACCCGAAACCGCATATTAGTATGCCAATAAAATAATTTAAAATTATCAATTTACGCAAAAATATTTACAAAAAACTATTTATGTAAGCAAATGTATTAATAATGTATAACTTACCGCTAATACATTACTTAAAAAAAAGAGCATTAAATTTATTAAGCCAGGTAAAACACAAAAAAAAAAAATTAAGCGAGAATATTACTAAATTCAGCCAAGCAAATATATAACTAGAAAGATATAAGCACCACCAAATAGTAGCGCAGAGACAACAAAAAGCAAGAACAGAGTTTGTGGTTCTGCAGGAGCCCAAGCAGCGTTTTTGAGTCTATTGCGTGCCTCAAGCGATTAAATCGCTTGATTCTCCAGGAGAGCGCCTGCTGCAGGCGCAAATTGGAAGTCTGCGAAAGCAAAAAAAAAAAAACCAAACAAAGCTTGTGGGTCCCAGGAAGCCCTAACGGTGTTTGCACTTTCGCAGGACCAAGCGAAGCGCGCGTCTTATAGCTTGTAGACAAGTATTATTGCGCGCGTTTCTCACGATTGTAAAATAGAAAAAACATGCCATGTGATAAGAAAAACATATTGTAGTACGCTCTTCAGCCATTGGCCGTGCAATTGCCAAATGTGGAGTTGGTTGGTATAATTGTCAACTGTTCAAAAGTAGATTGGCACTTTATGTCGATCTTAATAAAATGCCTTATTTAAAATCAAAGCGGGGGATTGTCTATATTAGGCAAGAAGATAACCAAATGGTTTACGACATGTAGTCAAGGGATGCCTTTGGTATTTTGTGTTGCTCAACGCTATTTATCAAGTTTTTGACTGCACATTGCAAATCGTTTATTGTTACCCAGATGCCAAAGCACAAAAATGTAAGGCCACAAAAGCTTTGCAAATTTATAAAGTCCAGTATAAAAGAAAATGTGAATCAATACTTTAGCAATCCTCTAAAACCTAGCTTAAAGTAAAGGTCAATCAATACTTAAGCAGTCGATTATAGACACTGAATGGAGTTCTTGTCATATCAAATCGCGATTACCACGGAAAAAACGCGGGCTGTTTTGGGCTCAAACAGGTCAAAATCTGACTAACCAAGTCGATCAGATGAGATTGCCAAACTGCAACCGAGCTGATCCGAAGGACAGTCTTTGTAGAACCAGAATGTCATGTGGCTGAAATACAGGACCGCTCACCGATTAGCATTCGCAAGACACTTGCGTTATGCTGAGCTAGTAGATATTTAAACAAG
>JANBQQ010000178.1:0-30319 GCA_027577275.1 Coemansia sp. RSA 988 | reverse complement strand
GTGGTTGCAACAAACAATGCATCTATGAGCAATGTTTTTCTCGTTTCTTCTTAATATGACATCAAGTTAAATATTGTACCTGATCCCTAAATAATTAATTTTTAGTAACTATATTTGTAATTTTAAAACAAACAAGGGGTTAACAATGCCCTTGGGCACACCAGATACTTTAAAGATATATGACATAATAAATGCAGCGATGCTAGTGGGCTCGGAAGGCTTGATAACACAGGTGTTGCCCATTACAATACACGGGGCAAGTATCATACAAGCATTCTGCAATGGAATATTTCACGGTGTCATTAGAGTAGCAATGCCTGCTGGTACATGGTAAGTGGTAGATTTTATAGGTTTATGTTTAAAGTTGGAATCAGCGGCCCTGGTGACACTTGCAGTGGTGTTGGGTTCTATCTCAGAAATCCCCTCAGTGGCATATTGGGCATATTGCCGAAAGAACAGCGAGCACAATGGTATATCAAATGTTGCGGCTGATAAAATAAGCTTGCCTTGATCCTGGGACACAAGTACAGCCAAAAATACTAAAAATCACTTCAATCATGTCAGCAATACGGATCAGAATTGCACAGCCCGCTCAATTGTGAGGGTGTTGGACCATCCAGCAAAAGCGAGTTTGGCAGCAGGCACAGTATTAAAAATAACTGTTTCTGACAAGTCGGGGGGTTTGTGCGGCTTCTTCGCCTGTTGAAGGGGTATAGCTCTTTAGGTATATACCAGATATTAGAGCAACCCATGTACCATTGATGAAATCTTGCACCTCGACGTCTCTGGCGCAAGCTGGTATTTCAAATGAGTTAGACATAGCTATTGTAGATCCTCCTTTAACGGAACATGGCAGATAACTTTCGTATAGTTAGAAAAAGGAGATATGTTGTGAATAAAACAGAGACGAGCTACCAAAAAAAGTATGGAATAGTCCTGCACTTGACGAGGCATGGAAAAAGGATTTTAAAATACTGGATGCGCAGCTCATCACTGCGCCGCTTGGTACACTGTGTTTTAAGCGTAGAGCTTATGCGGCACTCCTGTTGCACAACAGAAAGCGGGTAATATTAGTAGCCTAGTGTCTGTAAGTGGATGGAAAGTAGCAGGCAAATACACATATGGCATTTTCCTCCAGAAAATGCCTACTTAGATTCCATCTGCACATCCTCGTCATTGTCAGAGTCCAATGGCTCAGTATTTGCAGACTGCGAGCCAGACTTGGAAGGAATAAAGTCACCACCTGGCGATAAAGAGGGGCGGCGTTGCGATAGCTTGTCAGAGACAATGCGGATTATCTCGGCATAATAATTATCAAGGCCGCATTCAATGGCAGCATGCAACTGGCGGTCCTCCTCAACATAATCCTTTCTGAGAGCAACGCTGGTTATCGGCGAAAGTGGCTTCTCAGAGGCATCGTTCAGGTCCTGGGAAAAACGGGGGCCCAGACGTGTGGACACAATATATTCAATGTCGTCAGCGGCAAATGAGTGGGCTGGAAGTAAGAACCAGTCGGGGTGGGCTAGATCACGCAAGCCAAGACACGAGTCAAGCACAGAGTACAAGGACGTGTGTGTTAGAACTTCGCGTAGCACGCAGTCAGGCACATTGCCAGAAAGTTTCTTTTGGATAGAGGGCCAATCGTCGCTTAGGAATATCCGGCGCCAGATGGTTTTTAATGCACCCTCACGTGCCTGCTCAGGGAGATTGAAGCTAGCGCGACTAAGTATATCGACAGCCAAGCTGTAGCGATCGCGTACCGACACATCGTATGAATCTGAAGCGTCGACAGAAGCAGTGCAATCCGAGAAGGTAAGCAGATCGAGCAAATCCTCAACGGATAGCGAGCGCGCATTCCAAACTCGACGAACAAACTCGACATAAACGAGGTAAAGCGCAGGACGCGTATGGCGGAGCTCAGAAGATGAAGTCAGCATAGCAGCATCAAGAACAGCTTTCTTATCAGAGTCGTCATCACGACGGCGCCATACAGGGTCCGAAGAAGGCCCTCTGTGGGAGGTCACAACAGCGGTGAAATAGGTCATCAGGCTTCCCTGAACCTCACACAGTTCCAAAGCATCCTCCAGACGCGTGCGGGCCTCTATGATGGTGTCGTCGCGGATGCCCTCTTGACTGTCGACTGCAAAGAACGCAAGCTTGCTAAGGCTCAGCATAGTCCGAGCCTGGTCGACCTCCTGCGAGTCGCGTCCAGCACGCGCAAGCTTTGCAGCAGCAGAGCCAAAGTCGCGCACTTTCACATCGTGTATCCAGCCAATCTGCGTCATGGGCCCATGTGGATCAGCAGCGGTCTTCTGGTCAACATACTCCTTAAGACAGATAGCGACGTCGGCGTCATGGGTGTACAAAAGGCTCGCCCAGGCTTGGCGACGCTCGTAGTAAGCAAGCAAGGCAGTGGCAAACTCTCGGCCAAAGCGTTGGACGTACCGGCGCAGATGGACGGCGGCATTTTCACGATCAGCGGTAAACACAAGCACAACGAGGGAAGCAAGGTCGTGGTACTCCTCGGCCAGACGGAACGCAATGGGTGCGCGGGCAAGTGGCACAAGACACATCAGAAAGCGCGAGCGGACAGCGTCGTAGCGGCTGGCAACCTCATGCGCATCGGTTGGAGAAGCAGACTGCAAATAGGCAATGCGATTGACAAAGACGCGGAAGCACAAGTTGGCCAGCGGTGCCATTTGATCGATGGTCTCGCGCAGCAGCATTAGCGGTGACGCATACGGGTCGTCGCCGTGGTCAGACAGACGTGATTCCTCGTCAGGTGCAACTGCAGGCGGAAGAGAGGCGTGGCTAGTGGACACGGCATCATCAAAAATGGATAGGCGGCGCGAGTGGTCGGCGGGGTCCTCGTCGTTGGGCAGAGCAGAGTTCTCAATGCGTTCATAAATAGAAGAACAGTAGCTTCCACTGAGATCGCGGCAGAGCTTGTATGAGTCTTCGAGACGTAGAATAAGCAGGTCGAGGATAGCAGGGTGTTCGCTCCACGCGGAAGGCGGGGGGTGTTCGCGTCCATACAACGCAGCGTTCTGAAAGCGAAATGCAAGCGCGGGTTGCAGGATGCGCAGGAGGATGCGGTTCGCCTCAAAGGAAATAAGCTGGCTGTCATGGCGACCAGTTTCGCTGTTCTCGAGCGCGCGGCGCAGGGCTGGCAGGTTGCGATGCATGAAGACAAGAAGATCACCCACGGCAGCAACGTGCTGGCGGAAAAATACGCGCAGGGCGTCTCTGCCCTGCAGCCCCACAGAATCCAGGAACGACGCTACCAGATTGGCCAGAAGCTGCGGGGCAGAGCCGTGCGGACGCGCCCACAGCTCATTTTGGTGGTCCCAGAGTGCAGATGCAGCAGCCAGCTTCTCAGCATGAAAGCACAGATGTGCGCGCGTCCCAAGAGACAGCTTGTCGGACAACCCGGCGTCGGAGATAAATTGCATCACAGCCTGTGCATAACGGAGGCGCTCGCGTAAATGAGCACCAAGATCCAGACGGTCGACGATAAAGTGTGACGTGTTGTCGAGGATGGCCTGCGATACGCGAAGTGCCGCGGTTTCCAGCGCCGCATCCACGCCGGGAGCATGCGAGGCAATAGCAAAGGAAAGCGGATTGTGCGGGCCATCGCCAAAAAAGACTGCCTGCTCGACCTGCGCCTGGAAGTCTCGTGCGGGACTCGTGGCGCTGGGTGAGCGGTGCACAGCTGCGTCCGGACCTGGAAGCGCTGAGGGAGCAGTGCCTAGCACCTTTGCGGCGTCTACAGAGATACTTATAATACCTGCGCTACGGCATACCAACACAAGGCGGTTCTCAGAAGGCTCCTGCAGCGCGTGCGGAAAGCGAGGAGTGGTGGCAATTCCCAGCAAGGGGTCGCTGGGGCGGAACAACATAGTCTCCTCAAATGCAAAGCCTGAGGCAGTGACAACCAACGCAGCGACAGCCCGGTGAAAGACAACGTACATGACAGGCCCGCCGTTAGGAAGCGCAAGACGCGGGCGTTCAACTCCATTGTGTCCCAATGCGCCGTCGTAATCAAGCCTCAGCGGCCACAGGTGCACAACTTCGGGCTCTGTTGACACGCGGCTGCTACGTAACACGGCAATGGCCACCTGCAGGCGGCGGGCAGCGGACGGGGTCTGCAACGCAGCCAGCACGCAGATGTCGCCCGAGCTCATCACTGAAACATCCAGGGCTGCAGCGTCAGCACCAGGCGCTGCAGCAGCCAACGCACGCACAATGTCAATCGAATATATAAGGCGCTCAGGGTGTGTGCGAGACACTACCCACTTAGCCAAACGTGCGCGT
The DNA here is from genome assembly GCA_027577275.1 of Coemansia sp. RSA 988. Taxonomy (NCBI): domain Eukaryota; kingdom Fungi; phylum Kickxellomycota; class Kickxellomycetes; order Kickxellales; family Kickxellaceae; genus Coemansia; species Coemansia sp. RSA 988. Next base: position 26,005 of record JANBQQ010000178.1, on the reverse strand, counting down.
GTCAGCACTAGCAACTCGCGCGAGTGGCGAATCTCCGTGCGTCCACCGCCCGCAAGCGCAATCAGAGTGTCGTCTGCTTCGGCCGCTGTGGGCGTCCCGGCGTTGCCGCCAAGCAGTGATGACACGCGTCCAAACACCCCAACGCGCGCTGGCCCGCCGCAGAGGGCGCGCACGTCGAGCTGGGGCGTACCCTGTGCGCTCAACAGCGTCACGCGAAAAAGCCGACCCTTTGTCGTGCCTACCACCACCAGTCCGGTGTACACCTCGGCAATCCGACAGCATTGGTCTGCCACGTCGTTGAGCTCAATAGTGTGGCTGAGGAATCGGTCTGTTCCACCCAGCCCAAACGCTACACGGTCCCAGTACCGCAGCTGCCCAGAAGTGCTGCAGACAACTACACCAACGTCGGTCTGCTCGTCCCCCGCTGCTACTAAAACCACTAGCGGCGAATCAGTCTCCGCCAAGCTAGTCCTGTCAGGCAATACCAGCCGGTGCACGCGATTAATAGCGCTCGCCGCCCCGTCGTATGTCCACACACTGCACTCGGCTGCTGTCGCCACATACGCAAATCTGCCTATGCTGTCCAGTCCAGCCGTCACTGCCGCGCCACGAAGCTCGGCGGCTGCCACCTGCTGCCGCACCGCCTCAGGAAACCCTGCCACACCAAACACTGCGTGCTTTTCGCCGCGCAGCAGCGTGCGCTGCCCATTCGCTTGATTTGCACTTGTATCTGCCCAGTCGCGTGGTGCTCCAACGGACCGAGGGACAGTTGATTCGAGTGCACTTCCGTCAAATCCAATCTCCCAAAGTCTTTGCTGATCGGAACGTCCATCTATGTGCTCTTCCTCTGGCTGAGCACCAGACATGGGCTGCCGGTTGGTCTGCGCTAACCATTTTGGCGAATTGGACCCTGTAGACTGGCGTTTACGTGCCAGACTGTGATGTGTGGAAGACTCGTCTGCGGCCCTGCCTTGCTGTTGCTTTTGTTGCTCGACAACGTCAAACACAGCAGTCGACTGAACTCCTTCACGCTGTCCGTTTGACTGTGTAACTTCCCCGACTTGGTTCGCAAGAGACATGCTCCGTTTGAGTGTCTGCTTCGTGATTGTCGAGGTGTCAGTCGAATCTACGCTGCCCTCAACTGGCTTCGCCGTCAGTCGGCGCCGGACCCGGACACTAGGTGAGCTGAACATTTGCACTGCTGCTCCAGCCAATTGCACTATGAATGTGTATGTATGTGTGTGTAATGGCTGAATTGTGGACAACAAAAAAAGAGTGCGTGTTTTTTCCGTTGCGTTGGCCAAGTTGTCAACAAAATTGTGCTGGTGGCTAGTGGCTCGGCTCATTGACCTTGGATGTGCAGGATCTTTTGGATCGCTCGAACCGCTGCGTCTATGGCCTCACCGTCATTCTCGTCGGTCATCAGAGTGCCGTCGCTTGCCATGTCAAATGCAGGTGCATACTCGTTAAGAAACCCGTGCTCGGGTACTTCAGCCGCTGCCGGAATGTCTTTCCCGCATGCGATACCTGTCAGCCGTGTCCAGCAGCGCGCGCTGTCAGGCCGACTGTACCCGCCGCCGCCCAGTAGCAGAGTCGGCAGTCCCCATCCAAGCACCGTTTTCAATGGTCTTGCAAACGCATCAGTTGTTAGATTAAATACCTTGTGCGGGTCTCCTGCAAGTCCATCGCAGCCGCACTGCACAACCACTGCTGATGGTGCAAATGTCGCCAAAACACTTTTCGTCACTGCCAAAAACACACGGATAAATGTATCGTCGCTTGCTCCACGACAAAGGGGTATGTTGAGACTGTGACCAGCACCACGTCCCTTCCCCTCGTCGTAATTTCCGCCACTGTTTGGGTAGAAACCACGATCGTAATGATGGATCGATAGAGTCATCACTCTGTCGCTATATTGAAATGCGCTCTGCACACCGTCTCCATGGTGCAGATCGAGGTCGATGTACAGAATACGCTCAAATCGCGTTTGCAGTGACAGAATTCCGAGCACTACATCGTTGATGTAGCAGAACCCAGCTGCTTTGGCCGGTTTGCAGTGGTGACGCCCGCCCTCCCAATGGATAGCAACGTCTGCGCTGCCTCTGACAAGTGCATCCGCACCTGCCACTGTCCCGCCTGCTGCATAACGTACGTGCATCTCCATCCCATTAAAAACTGCACAGTCGTGCACCAGTCCAAAGTGCTCAAGCCCCAGCTCCTCATCCGTGTCACTTTCTTCACCATCTTCCTGGCTGTTATAGCTAGAGTATCCGCCATCCGCCGCAGCAAAGAGGTGTGCAATATACTCTTCTGAATGAAATACTGCGAGTCCACTATCTGGCATTGGCTCTGGTGCTACTATTTCCATGTGTGTGGCAAGCCCGAATGCATCAATTAGTGCGTGGACGCGGGATGCCCGCCCTGTGTTTGGTGGAAGCCTGTCGGCTGCCTGAATGCTCTCTGTCGACCGGACTAGTATTACCCGCTGCGCTCGATCCATTTGGGGGAGATGTATGAGGTTGTTTTGTCATAAACCACTCTGGTGCTTCTATTCAAGGTTGCTCTCTGCACAGTGCCAAAGGAAGAGCCTAACCAAGTTGTGGGTATCCTCCGCTTAGCTTGCATTATTGGTTCCTTTTCTCTATGTATAGACTGTACTAGTTTTCAACTAAATATAAAACTTTTGGTACATCAAAAAAATAATAATATTTGCATCAGTTAAGGCGGCTTTTAGCAGAAAGTGGTCTCGTGCTGTGCGTCGCGAAAGACGAAGTTTATGCGTAGTTGGCGTCGGTGGACAAGAAAAAAAAATAGCTAAGAAACAGTACAGCAATATAGCAGTAGATGTTAGGAATAAAGACATAGAATAGATGCTTGTAGCAACGTCATAGCAATAATACACAACACATGCCAACCATTCTCAAATCTTGTCTCTCACGACGCAAAACACAAGTCAAAAAAATCGCCTTGACTGACACAAATATTATTTTTGATACACCAATAGCTTTTAAAATCAATAGAAAAGAGAACTACACATGCTTTTAAAACTAAATCAGCAGCCATGGGTCTTGCGGTATGCAGCTAAATCGCTGATTGTAATGATTCTCAGGTTATGCTCCTTGGCAAAAGCTGAGCAGTCGTCTCTGCGCTTCATCGTTCCATTGTCATTGACCAGTTCGCAAAGTGCTCCGGCAGGATTGAGTCCGGCGAGGCGTGTGAGATCCACGGCCGCCTCCGTGTGTCCTCCACGCTCAATAACACCTCCCTTCCGGGCACGCAGGGGAAGCACATGCCCCGGACGACGCAGTGCGCCTGGATTCTTAATACTGTAATCACCAAGAATCTGGATTGTTTGGCTGCGATCTGCTGCCGAGATCCCGGTCGTCACACCTTCAAAGGCGTCCACAGAGACTGTGTACTGCGTCCTTAGCGGATCCGTATTATCCTTCACCATTAACTGAAGTTCAAGCTCGTCCAAGCGGTCAGGTTCCATGCCCACACAGATGTATCCACTGCTGTAGCGAATTGTAAACGCCAAAAGCGCCGGTGTCGCCTTTTCAGCAGCAAAGATGAGATCACCTTCGTTTTCTCGATCTTCATTGTCCATAACAATGACGCCTTCGCCGTTCCCTACAATCAGCGCATGTATCAGAGCAGATCTTTTATCGTGGGTAGCTGTACATTTATCTAAATATCAAAGCGTACTATCTACCCAGCTGCAGGAATTTTGTGGAATAGACAGTATAGGATGACTGCGCTTGTTAGGCCACCGATAACATCATGAGACAACCGAGTATACACTTACGTAGGGCTGCGAGCGCAGATTCTATGCTGTCAAACGCTGTGGTGACTATTGTGCTGCCGGCATGTGCGCTCAGCTGAGAGGGTGCCATTTACAGATATAAAAAATCAGCCGTGTAGACCAATACCAGAATGGTTTGCTGATAAAAGTGCTGATCCAGTTATAGGGTGGGGAGTAAGTGCAAAAATAAGAGTCAGAGAAGTGTGTAGAGCAGAGGTTGGTTGAAACAAGATAAATTTGAAGAAATAGCAGATGCGCAGTCCAGCCAATTCCTGCTTACAAAGGTCAGCAACATTTGTAATACGGCTCGGCTCGGTTGGATTGGACGCCCGTGCGCAGCATGAATCATATCACTGGTCGGATGCGGGGAAACTGACTTTGGATCAGCGAAAGAAAAAGGCGCTCAGCCACCGAGTGACTTTTACTCCATCTTTGCTTTATCTTCTTCCAGTTTTTCTGACTAATACATTTTTAGCAACAGATAGCGCCAGAGATACGTTTTCTGAATATGTCCACCGTTCTAGACCAGCTTAAGGACTACACTACCGTCGTTTCCGACACGGGCGATTTTGAATCAATCGCACAGTACAAGCCAACCGATGCCACGACTAACCCCTCGCTGATTCTGGCAGCAGCGGGTAAGGCTCAGTATGCGCCGTTGATTGACGAGGCCATAGAGTGGGCCAAGGGTCAGGCTAGTACATCGGACGAGCAGGTCGAAAAGGCCTTTGACAAGTTACTGGTCAACTTTGGCACCAAGATTCTGGATATTGTGCCCGGTCGTGTGTCCACCGAGGTTGATGCTCGCTTTTCTTTTGACAAGGAGGCCAACATCCGCAAGGCGCGCGAGATCATTGACCTGTACAAATCTGTTGGAATTGACAAGGAACGTATTCTTATTAAGATTGCGTCGACGTGGGAAGGCATCCAGGCCGCTCGCGAGCTCGAATCCAAATATGGTATTCACTGCAACCTGACGCTGCTGTTCTCATTCCCGCAGGCCGTTGCCGCCGCCGAGGCTGGCGTCACACTGATTTCGCCATTTGTCGGGCGCATCCTCGACTGGTACAAGACCAGCACCGGCAAGAACTATGCTTCGTATGAGGACCCCGGCGTCCAAAGCGTTACCACGATATACAATTACTACAAGCAGCATGGCTACAAGACGATTGTCATGGGCGCTTCGTTCCGCAACACTGGCGAGATCAAGGAGCTCGCTGGCTGTGACTTCCTCACGATCTCGCCGCAACTTCTTGGCGAACTCAAGGCAGAAACTGCAGATCTGCTTCGCAAGTTGTCGCCTGAGGCTGCAGCTTCGGCATCTGCACTTGACAAGGTCTCCTTTGACGAGAGCTCATTCCGCTGGGCTCTAAACGAGGACCAGATGGCTACTGAGAAGCTCAGCGATGGCATTCGCAAGTTCAACGACGATGCTGTTAAGCTGCGCAAGATCTTGCGCGAGAAGCTTGCTTGATTTAGTTTTTTTTTAGGTATCTTTTTGGTTGGACTCCAAGGTTGTGAGCACGCTATCTACTTCCTATTCAATGGCGATCTACAAAAACATACAGGAAGCGTGGGTGCGCCCATTGGCTCGAATCACTCCGGTGGGGATCAGAGCATTGGGTCTCATGTCCGCGCCATTAAAGCATTAAGGACTAGGGGTAATTTGCGGAGTAGTGCCTGGACCCAAAGAGATCAAGCAAAACCACTGTCAGTAAAACAGAAGATGCTCCTTGCCTTCTCTTTTCTACTTTACTCCCATCTCTTTACTGCTTGTGGCTCGCACTCAATTACGTTGTCGTGCCTTTGTTCTCGTGTCTTTTCTCTTCACATATATACGCACACCGAGTTACGCCGAACTTCATGTCGTCTGCTGTCGCTGATTTTGGCCTTATCGGCCTAGCTGTCATGGTATGTTTTTAGCTATTCTGCACATCTCTCATTTTTTACCTGTAAATTGTATTTCTAAGGTGTCTGTGCGTGAGTAATTGGAAACCGGTTCTATATGTCGCTAATCAACAGGTCGCTGCTCCAATCTACCGCTCTGTCGAGCAACTGGAGCTCCCGAACACTTGATATATGCTTATTTGTAGGGCCAGAACCTGATTCTCAACATCAACGATCACGGATTCAAGGTCTGTGCGTTCAACCGCACGGTTTCCAAGGTCGACCATTTTCTGGAGAACGAGGCGAAGGGTACGGAGATTATTGGCGCTCACTCTGTTGAAGAGTTTGTTGCCAAGTTGAAGCGCCCGCGCAAGATCATGCTCCTCGTCAAGGCCGGCCCTGCTGTCGATAAGTTCATTGAGACGCTGCTGCCTCATCTAGAAGAAGGCGATATTGTGATTGACGGTGGAAACTCGCACTATCCCGATACGCAGCGCCGCTACGAGTATCTCACTAGCAAGAACATCCTATTTGTCGGCTGTGGCGTTTCTGGCGGCGAAGAGGGCGCCCGCTACGGCCCAAGCCTAATGCCCGGAGGCAACCCACAGGCATGGCCGCACCTCAAGCCCATCTTTCAAGCCATTGCTGCCAAGGCACCCGACAACGCCCCGTGCTGTGATTGGGTTGGTGAGGGCGGCGCTGGCCATTTCGTTAAGATGGTCCACAATGGCATCGAGTATGGAGACATGCAGCTGATCTCTGAGGTCTATCACACATTCCGCGATGGTGTGGGGTACAGCGACGATGAACAGAGTGAGATTTTTGCGCAGTGGAACAAAGGTGTGCTGGACTCATTCCTTATTGACATAACCACCGACATTCTACGCTACAAGGACGTCGATGGTCAACCATTGCTGGAAAAGATTCGCGACGCCGCTGGTCAGAAGGGTACTGGCAAATGGACGGCGATATCGGCGCTTGACTATGGCATGCCTGTCACCCTTATTGGCGAGGCAGTGTTTGCTCGCTGTCTCTCGTCGATCAAGGAGGAGCGCGTGCGTGCCTCGAAGATTCTGGCGGGGCCGGCCAACAGCAAGTTCACTGGAGACAAAGCACAGCTAGTCAAGGATTTCGAACAGGCAATGTACGCCTCCAAAATTATCTCGTACGCCCAGGGCTTTATGCTGATGCGTGAGGCTTCGGAGCAGTACAAATGGAACCTTAACTATGGATCAATTGCACTTATGTGGCGTGGTGGATGTATTATCCGCTCTGCCTTCCTTGGTGACATCAAGAACGCGTTTGACAGCAATAAGAGCTTGGAAAATCTGTTGTTCGATCCCTTCTTCCAGAAGGCCACAGCGACAGCGCAATCTGGCTGGCGCAACGCTATCTGCACCGCAACGACTATCGGAATCCCCGTTCCCGCGCTCAGCACTGCGCTATCGTTCTACGACGGCTACCGTACTGCACGCTTGCCTGCCAACATGCTTCAGGCACAGCGTGACTACTTTGGTGCACATACCTATGAGCTTGAGGACAAGCCTGGCACATTTGTTCACACGAACTGGACTGGCCGTGGCGGCAATGTGCATGCTTCAACCTATGATGCATAGCTCTGCACTCTCTCATTAGATTATGTGCCATTTCATTTAATCTTTGCTGTCAGTTTTAAACAACGTCAGGTATACTCAATATCAACTAGATATTCTGTGTTGCAAACATGGCTAGTAAAGAACTAGGAAGCTGTGAGTATATCCTATCAGCTTGTGTCAATCGGCTTTTGCCTTCTGGGCACGTTGTACTTCGTACTCCTGATACCTGCAATCGGTACCAAAAATCCGATCCCACCAGCGAAATGTGGAAGCAAAGTTGTCGACGAAGGCCATGTGGTGGTAATCGTGGTGGGGGGCACCCGCCCAGAATGGCAGCCAGTGGTTCATGGCCCATGGGAAGTCGTATCCGCAGTGCGCCTCGACCGTCTGCCACAACCGGGCTACAATCCAGATCAGCATTGTAGTGATGTGAACCTGCTCAATAAAGTAGTTGAACAGCAGCGGACCTGCAATGGTTCCTTGACCCAGAATGGCGGTTTCGAGTGGATGGGCATACTCGGCTGTAATTCCAAAGGGAGCTGTGTGCTCGTGATGGACCTTGTGGATGTACTTGTAGAACACGCCGTAGTGAAATAGTCGGTGGGCCCAGTAGTGGTAAAAGTCCTCGATGACGAAGAAAGCGCAGACTTGGAACACCACTCGAGGCCATGCTGGGAAGGGCGCGCCGCAGTCGAAACCAACTAGTCTGGCAACAGGCAAGAAGAACATCATCATCGGCAGCTGACCAAATATCTGGCTCGCAAGCAGACTGCGCAGACATTTCCACCACTGCGAATTGGAAATGTCCTTATCTGGCTGCAATTTGTACTTGCGCATTGCGGGGATGTAGTCGCAGATATGATATGGCAAGTAACGACCATAGTAGGCTGCTTGATGCACTATAAATGCAATGATACCAAAAGTCACGGCCTCGTTTCGGCCATCGAAAAGCGAGAACCACTGCTGCTCGACCCATGTTGGCGCATATCCCTTGGGCATAACATTATTGATGATGCCTGTGGTCGCCACCTTTGTTGTAATGTGGTCTATCAGCGCCGAGATGCCAGTGGCATTGGCCATGATGTAGCTGTGATTGTATGATGTAAGTATGGCAAGATGTTTTATAAAACTTTAGAGGAGATGAGAATAAATGTTGTCGTCTACTTTTATAGGCATCTGTGACAGTTGTGAAAGCCCTAGGCGTGCCCGCATTGCTATATAAACGCGCAAATGGCATGTTTTTATGCTTCTATGGACTGATGCGCAGAAAAGATTCGGACTGTCCGGATTTCTAGCCGACTGTGCCATCCCGCATATTCCATCTTTCTGGCATATTTTTGGCACACGCAGCGGAAACCCCGGGGAAAAACTCGTCAAGCCCGACTGGGCGTGAGTTAGTAACGCTGGCGTAACTGACCTTGCCTTCTGGAACCGGCAGATCTGGTGCGAGAGTTTAGCAGTGTGGTGTAGCTTTTTTTTATATTGCAGCTCCCTTGTTTCGAGGGAAGCGAGTCCCCCCCCATCGAGCCAGTCCAGCTCTCAACTTCCTCATTTCCCTTCTGGATTCAAACGCTTGGTTTTCAGCGCTTGTGCTTGCAGCCATTCAACGTTTCTCTTGTGCGACTTCTCAGACTTTACATTCACGAACCACTGGCGCTTTACCCACATACAATGTTCGGCTTTGGCACGCTGTTCTACGTTATCCTGCTGCTGCTAAATGGTGTGGCAATTCTAAACGAGGAACGCTTTCTGGCTCGTAGTAAGTCTGCCCATATGCGCTTCGGCGACACCTTCTGGTGGCCTGATTTTACTGAGCACTATTTTAATACACTTTGAGTTTGCTGACGAAGCTAGCGCTGTTGTGCTGCAATCTACGTGGGGGGGGGGGTTGTGCTGAACGTGTGTTACCATTTCTGTAGTTGGTTGGGCTCGCAACAGTGCAGAGCTCTACGGCGACACCGAGTCCATAAAAGCCAAGCTGATTAACTTGATATCGGCGGTGCGGACGCTTATGCGGATCCCGCTTATCGCTGTCAACGTTGTGGTGATTGTGTACGCGCTTGTCCTTGGTTAAGGTTTGGCAGTCTCTGGATATCCTAGTCAAGCCATGATACTAGCAGCGTCTGTATCACTACTATGTGACCACTGCCACCGTATTGGCGCTTGTATGGAAGACAGTGCGCTAAGAAGGTATAAAAAAGAGTCGAGACAATCGAGATCGTTAGGCGCACTTGAAGAACCTTCACAGTGTGCCTGGAGCAGCAACCACTCCAGCGCATAAAAAAAAACCTGGTCCCACATACACCCTTTCCTTCTATTTTTTTTCTTGTCAAGAAAGAACCAGCGCTTGTCTTTGTAATTTCGAATTTCTACAAAAGCTTCTAATATCCACATAGCGCAACAAGCACAACCAGGACATATTCAGTACACGCGCATCTACGCGCTTACATCCATGTATAATCGGTCGTCCCCACTTTCTAAAGCACGACTACCAGCGAAGCATAGGGATAACACTACGGCCGTGCGCCTACTTTATCCAAAAGTACGTCGGATAGCCAAGTAGTACCCACATTGGCAAGTTTTGTAGCACTAGGGTTGACATCTGGAATATGAGCCATCGAAGCAGAATGGTAGTAAACGACGGCAGTTTGGACACCCAGACAACCAGCAAGGCTGCTGTTGATGCGAGCGGAAAATACGCATGCACAGTCCAGCCATGGCAAATGTTCTTGTATGAGAACCGGACCCTTGCATCTGCAATTACTGCAGCGGTGACGGGGATGGTGGCCGGGTATCCATTCGACTCACTGAAAACCAGAATGCAGACACACCATTACCCATCGCTACTGACCTGTGCTCAACGATCCATCTCGGAAGAGGGAATCCGGGGCTTGTACCGCGGGCTGCTTCCGCCACTGCTCACAGCGTCAGCTGCAAAATCGCTCTCATTCTCCTTGTTTGAACAAACAAAGCAATGGCTACGCATACACGACCCATGCAACGCCCTTGCCTCGTCCCTGCCGAACTTTCAGCGCACCACTGTTGCGTCGGTGGCGTTGACGGCTGCAATATCGGGCGGCGCCTCTGGCACCGTAATCGCCTTGCTGTGCTGCCCCCTTGAATTGATAAAGGTACAAATGCAGCTTGCAAACCTGATGGATCTACGTCCAAGTAGTGCTATTGTCTTGCCAAAGTCCACAGCTCAGCCGATATCATTAGGCGGAAATGCCGTAGCAACGGCGCCCTTGTCAGCACAAGTTCGAAAAGCCGCTCCTCCGTCCTGGGCCACATCGAACATATCTGTGCTTCGCGAGATTGTCTACCGGCGTGGAATCGCCGGTGCGTATTACGGGCTTGGGCTGCACATTGGTAAGTAAGCATTGAAGATGCGAATACTAATATGGAATGCCACTTAGTTGGAAATAATTGCAAAGATATGGCAGGCGCCTGGAAAAAGCCCACAGAACGCAGCGTCCTGTGTATACAATGCTGCTCTAAAGGGGCAAATGCAGACAAAGCATACAGCCGTGTGAGCTGCAGTGTAAAAGCGCGCAGCACGCACAGGCAAATGCAGGAGTCGAGGAGCAGCAGGATGCACCAGAGCGTATATAATCGACTACCGTTGCATACTGGTGGCCTGCACAATATTAATATGATAGATTTGTTTTCTACCATTTAACTAACCAACTCCTTGGAACTAGTGCGTGATGCAAGCGGTACTGCGATATATTTTGGAGCGTATGAGACTGTCAAGGAGATGCTGCGACGGCTCACCGGCTCCGACACTACAGGAATCCTGACGCACATGCTTGCCGGCGGCACCTGTGGCGTGGCGTCATGGCTGTTGATATTTCCAGTAGATCTGGTGAAATCAACGATGCAGTCGCAGATTCTGAGGCCCGTGCAGACGTTTTCGACGTCATGGCAATGCCTGCGCGACATTTACACCAGGCTTGGCGTGGCAGGCCTATATCGCGGCATCTCAGTCAGTCTCATCCGAGCCTTTCCAATTCACGGGCTCAACTTTGTGGTCTACGAGTGGGCTCGCTCGAAGATATGCCATCTGGCTGGTCAGCCAGAGTAGTTGGTGCAAGACATGACGATTGCTCGTTCCAAAAATAGTCTGATTTCTCCATCCACTTGAGGTTTTCTTGGAAGAATCTTCCATTGTCCACATCCGCAGTAAAGTTGAGGACGCTCTCCCCGCTTGTGCTGACCAAGTCTCTCATCAGTTCGGCGGCGCCAAGCACGCGTGACTTTAAATCACAAGCTACCATAGGAAATCACGCGGATGAGGGGGGGGAGAGGAGCAGTTGGCAGCGGTGGCAACTTTTTGCTTTCAGCTCTCCATCCTGCGCGCTTATAAAAGCCACCTGCAGGCACGTCCACGAATTATTGTTTTTGCCATTACTCATCAGAACTTGCTTTTTTCTTTCTCGCAGTAGCAAACAACATTAAGTACTTGCCTTTTAACATTAAATCCACACACCCTATTAATCTCCTTCTCAGAACATGTCTTACAACGGTGGCGGATACCAGAACCAGGGCGGCTACCCTGACCAGGGCGGCTATCAGAACCAGGGCGGCTACCCTGACCAGGGTGGCTATCAGAACCAAGGCTACCCAGCCCCTGGTGGCTATAACAACCAGTATAATGACTACCAGAACCAGGGCGGATACCCTGGACAACAGGACAACCAGTATGGCGGCTACCAGAACCAGGATGGTTACCAAGGCCAGGGCAGCGGCAATTCCGAGGTGTCAAACTTCAACCCGGCGACGCTGAACCCGAACCTGCCAGTAGACCAGCTTGTTGGTCAGCTCCTTGGCGATAGCAACGCATCCAACTCGGTGCGCGGGATCCAGGTCCACGAGAATAGCGCCCGCGACCTGGTCGATTTTAATATGGACGCATTCGAGCAGGAGTTTGGAATGGCTGGAGACGACATGAACCGCGGAATATTCGGCTTTGACACTGGCCGCGGAGAATCCAAGAAAAGCCATCAGCTTATTGGTAAGTTTTCATAAAGGAAAGAGTGTCTTGATTTCCTTTGTATGTACACACTCTTCGGGGGAGGGGAGGGAGGCGACGTCCCATACCCAGCATTGCCGCCACCGCCGCTGCTGGTGGTATTTTTTTTTTAGTTCACATGCACAGGTCATCTCGTCTGTAAATTGCCACGGTGGTTGTTGTGCCTTTCACCGGTGGGAGGAATGCGCTTCCACAGGCCTGGTGAGGGAGTGTGCATGTCTGCGCATGTGCACATCCTTGTGATACCCAGCGTTGATTCTTTTTGCATCAGCTAATCCTATATGCCTCTTTGCATTGCATATCTAGGTGGTGCGGCTGCATGGGCAGCATTCAAGTGGTACGAGAACTGGAAGCTCAACACCAAGGGCGAGAAGGTGAACCACTCTTTCATCAAGAAGGCACTGACAGCGTTCGCTGTTGCCCAGGTCATCAAGATCTCAGAGCAGAAGAGCTCAGCCTTCCAGCAGGGCACGTCCCGCGACGTTGCAATCCAAGAGGCTACGCGCAACATCTCGCGCATTGCCGACATCAAGTATCCCGACTATAATACTGGCCACCAGTACCATGAGATTCACGGCGGCGAGGCCGACAGTTTCAACGCTGGCGGCTACTAATCGGACTGCGGGTTATTCTTATCTTTTCTCCTTCATTTTGCGATCACTCACCCACTTGAACAAGCAGCTTTCTTCTTTTAATTCTCGATTAACAACGATCAGCACTATGATCACTACTACTGTCACTGCCAGGAACAGGGATGAAAAATTTTTTTTTGTGCCTGTAGTCAGTCTGCTTTTCACTGCGTGCGAAGCATGGAAGTGCAGGATGGGCAGGGTGAGCCGGATCCGCAAAGGCTGGGGCTTTCTACCACTCAGCTGCTCGCCTACGCTTGCCACCAACCACCTTTGCGCTTGCGCAGACACTTTCACTCTCCACTCTTTCTTAGCGGCTGCGAGCAAGAATTTCATTTATACTTCTGTTGCCTTTTGCTGAACCATCACGCCGAACATTGCAGTGAGTGGCAGAGTTTTTATTCCACTTCTACCTTATCACTTTCATTTGCCATCTGGGTATTTTATTTGAGGGCTAAGATCCGCAAGTGGTACAGATTGCGGTACAGGTTGCAGGTCCAACAACGACAACTGCATCCACCAAAAGAAGAAACGACTAGTTATGTCACGCTTTTTCCGTAGCGGGCAAGATTCAGAGTCTGAATCAGACCTTAGCAGTTCGTCTTCGGGCTCCGAGTTCTCCGACGATGAGCACCAGCAGCAGCGGCCGACAGGCACCAGCGGTGCCAACCGGTTTGCCCGTGCTACATTTGACTCTGACTCTGATTCCGATGCCGACGTCAAGCGCGTGGTGAAGAGCCCCAAAGAAAAGCACATGGAGGAGGTCGACAAGCTGTCGAGGGCAATTCTGAAGGCAATTCGCGCAAATGAGTGGCAGGCTGCGTCAGAGGACTTTGACAAGCTCGGCGCAGCAGTGCCCAAGCTTGTCAAGGCCTTGAAGGGTGAGAGCTTGCCAACCATATTCATTCGCTGCCTTACTAAACTCGAGGACAGCACTGTGGCAGGGGCTCTCGACAAGGAAGACCTGGCCAAGCTCAGCGCTATCGACGCGCGCAGTTTCAACAAGCTAAAACAGCGCATGCGCAAGCACAACAAGGCGTACACTAGGCAGATCACCGAGTACCGGGCCAATCCCGTCGAGTCCGCTGAGGAAGAGGAGGCCCAAGCGCCTAGCAGTGCGTCCAGCGATAGTGAGGAAGAACAGGCTGTGCCATCTGTAAAGCAGCGTGCTTCTGCTAAGAGCGCCGTTGCCGCTGTAGACTCAGACTCGGAGTCGGATGACTCGTACTGGGGCACGGGGTCTGAGGTATCGTCATCGGAGAGCGACGAAAGTGATGATGAGCGGCGCGGGCGTGTGGGCTTTTCCCGCTGGCTGAAAAAGGGGCCAGAGAAGGAAGAAGGTGGAGCCAAGGAAGAAGTCGGCGCGAAAAAGGCCAGGAAGGATAAGACACAGAGAGTGGCAGTGGCAGCAGCAGCAGCAGGCGCTGACGACGACGACGATGGATTTGCGACGGTCGGCAAGGGCGGCAAGGTGGTGCAGAAGCCGGTGGTGACAGCCGAGACACTTAACAAGAACCTGGCGGCGATCAACGACTCACGCGGACGCAAGAGCACGAACAAGAAGGAGATGATCCAGATGCTGGAGACGCTGCTGGGCGTGGCAGCCAATCCGTTGCAGCGGTGCAAGGTGCTGATGGCCTTGATCTCGGCACAGTTTGACAACTCGGCAAGCGGCAGCTACATGCCACTGGAGCAATGGGGTCGCGCGCAGAATACGATCAACGAGCTGCTGGGTACGCTTGAGGAGAACCGCCAAATTTCCATTTACGAGACCGCAGATGTGCATGAAGATGATAGCGATGCCACCTACACGAACGAGCCTATCACGCTGCGTGGCTCAGTGGTTGCGTTTATCGACCGTCTGGACGACGAGTTTACTCGCTCGCTTCAAAGCATCGACCCGCACACGCCTGACTACATCGAGCGCATGCGCGATTCGGTGCCGCTCTACGTCACCATTGTGCGCGCCCAGTCGTACTTTGAGCGGAACAACATCAAAGACAGCTTGTGCCGCGTCGTACTGCGCCGTCTCGAGCATCTCTACTACCGCACCGACCAGGTCAACCACCACGTAGAGGAGGCTGCCGCACGCCTGCCAGGTAGCGCCGCGCCGGATGTCGGTGGCACAGCAGCCACGATCCAGCGCCTATGCTCGTTCTTGTATGAAAATGCCGAGCCGCTCCTGCGCATCCGTGCCATGCTGATGCACATCTTTAATCACGCACTGCACAAGCGCTACTATGTGGCGCGCGACCTTTTGCTGATGTCCCACATCCAGGAGAATTCCCAGCAACTAGATGTCAACACGCAGGTTCTGTACAATCGTGCTTTGGCGCAGCTTGGTCTGGCCGCCTTCCGCTTGGGCAAAATCCAAGAGTCGTTTGAGCACACTGTGGAGCTGATGTCGAGCGGGCACCAGCGTGAGCTGCTTGCACAGGGCATTGGTCAGCAGCGCACGCAGCAGCTCTCGTCGGCCGAGGAGCATCTGCAGCGCCAGCGCCAGCTGCCCTTCCACATTAACATCAACTTGGAGCTGCTAGAGTGCGTGTTCCTGACGTCGTCGATGTTGATTGAGATCCCCGCAGTTGCGTCTGCTAACACCAACCCGGAGGCCCCCCGCGCTCCAATTAGCCGCGTGTTCCGCCGCATGCTTGACTTTAACGAGCGCCAGGTGTTCCTGGGCCCGCCTGAGAACACTCGCGACCACATCATGGCCTCTGCCAAGGCCCTTGCTTCTGGCGACTGGGTTGCATCTCGCGACTACATCCAGGCTATCAAGATCTGGTCGCTGCTGCCTGACTGCGAAGAAATCAAGGACATGCTTGCAAACAAGATCCAGGTCGAAGCCCTACGCACTTATTTGTTTACCTACTCGACGCAATTTGAGGCTGTCGGCCTGGAGGATCTTTCGGCCATGTTTGGTCTGCCCCGCAACAGAGTCTACGCGCTGCTTGCGCGCATGGTCTACCAGGGCGAGCTCCAGGCGTCGCTCGACGAGGTTAGCGGCGTGCTGGCCTTCAGCCGCGCGAACTTTGAGGTTTCGTCGCGTCTTCAGCAGACCGCGCTTACTCTTTCCAACAAGGCCAACGCCTTTGCCGATATCAACGAGCGCGTGTTTGAGCTGAAGATCAACGGCGGCCAACCTCCTGGCGACCGTCAGCAGGGTGGTGAACATGGCAATCGAGGCCAAGGCGATCGTGATGGCAGGCCCGGCTACCAGCGTGGTGGCGGTGCTGGCGGTAGAGACGGCCAGCGCAACCCGAACTACGGCCGGAAAGACGGAGGCGGAAATAGAACTCCTATGCGCGGCGGCCGCAGAGGCGGCAGCAACCAGCAGCGCCGAGGCGGCCGTCAGTAGGCTGAGCACAGTTTCTTTGCTTATCTAATATATAAAAGATTCTTGTCAAAATCAAGCCAAAAACGACCGTCCATTCGTCCACAACAATTGATCTGATGGGTTAATCAAGCAAATTGTGCGTTCTATTGGCCGTTTACTGCGCTCACTCCTTGCTGTTCAGTCGCAAAAGCCCATCAAACGCCACAAAAATAGTACCAAGAAGCCCAAGACACAACTACAAAAACATTCGGGGTAGTCACCACTAACCTAAGCCAGGAACAAGTCTGCTTAGCATTTCTTCTTTCAGGCCATGTTGAGAACTTGCCAGCCTGCTTCGCTTTTCACCTCTGCATGTTCTTTGTTCTAGCGTTGCTAAGCAATTTACATCCCTAGCAGTGGAGTAATCGTGCAACTGGCGGCATGCCTGCCACGATTACTGTTTCTATTTGAATTATTACTGGTGGTTTTATCGACCCAACGGCTTGCATCTACGAATTCTTTCCACCAACATACCCATCGCTTCCCTGCTGCCAACCTGTTTCACCCACGTGGTACTTTTTTCTGGCGGCTCGGCTCATTTTTATTAAGATTTATCTGTGACGCAATTGGCTGTCAATAAAACTCTTCTTCTTCTTCTTCTTCTTCTTCTTCTTCTTCTTCTAGCGTTGCTATGCATTCAACCACCAATTTCGGCCTCTTAGACGCGCGCGTATCTTAAATCCTAAGCTTCACTTGCATTAAAAGGGAAAATAAAACATGCTTAAAAAATTCTGGCAGGCGGTCGGCCGGAAGATTTGGCTGGATGAATACAAGGACTCGATGATTCCGCGGACTACCTTCCGCTCCCCAGCACCTGTATCGCAGCCCGACAATAAGAGGCCAGTCGCTGCTGCTTCAGACATTTCGAATAATCACTACTACAAGCGCGACGTGCGCCGCAACTATCCGCATACAGAGGTGTATACGCAGGCAGACGTTGGTGGGCTACTGCTGCACATGCACACAGTCAAGCAGGTTCCGTCTCCTGGTGGCGAAGAGACAGCAAAGGACACAGCTGTACCTGACATATTTGTGAAGGATGTTGTCGGGGCCCTTGCAGCGCTGAAGAAGCCTATATACTCTGCCTCTAACTTGCCGCCAATTCCTGGCGCGCCATACAGATATAAGCTTTCTCCAGAGCAATATTCAGAGGGCCATGGCGAGTACTACCCATCGTACCGCGTCTACTAACAACATTTTATTTAGCTTGTTTTCTCAGCTAAAGACAAATACACTTCTTGTTTATTCCGAATGTTACGTGGCTGTAAAGCAGCTTGCTAGACTTTGGGGGTAACTAAACGCGCAATCTCACTCAACGATGGAAGACGTAGACCTAGTAGCCGCGCAGAGAGCAGACCAATTCCATACATTGATGCAAGAGTGAATACCTTGATCGATCGTTGAAGGTACATCGACTGGCAATTCCACCGTGCAACTACATCAGCATAGGGTATGGAAGTGAAGCTGACCATGCTGTACAGCGGGACGATGTGTTGCGGAAACATCCGATATAGCAGTCCCTCAAGGAACCTACGCGCGAGGTATTTAAAGTCAACAACCTTGGCTCTCATCTCGATATAGTTCTCTAACGCTAGATCTACAATTGCCGATGTGTCCACCGAGCGTATGGCAGAGTATTTGTCCAGCGCATGGCGCAGCATGCGCTTGGAGAGATCCGCAGTCCGTTCGTTGGATACACCTGCGTCCTGCAGGGTCTCGATCATGATCCTGTCCAGGACCTCAACATCCTCAAACCCACAGTTCATCCCCTGTCCGTAGAAAGGAACCATGGCATGAGCCGCGTCTCCAAGGATAACGACACGACTCTTGTAAGTGTGTGGTAGACATTTTATATACATGAGCGAGCCCTTTGGGTTGGTAGCAAACTCTGCACAAAGGTTCTTTTCGCCTATAAGTGGTAGTGCATCGGGAAAGTGCTCGCGGAAGAAGGAAACGATTTCAACGTCGGACTTGATCCTGTCGAATTGCTTCCAAGGCATGAATAGCGTACAGGTAAAGGACTTGTCGGGATTAGGCAGTGCGATAAGCATAAACGAGCCGCGAGGCCAGATGTGGAGATGATCTGGGCTGATGGCAAAATTGCCGTTACGCGGCCCCATTGAGAGCTCACAGTAACCATGCTCAATGTATGATTGAGAGTAGTTCATCATGACTTTGGACATCATCCGCTGGCGCACTCGGCTAAAGGCCCCGTCGGCACCGACAATCAGATCAGCATCCACAACTATGCGGCCTTGCTCGCAACTGTTACTGTGGCCGCCACAATCTGTATCTTGGAGAACCACTTGCCCAGTGTCAAAATCCGCAGTGATAAACTCGTAGCCAAAATGCAGATTGACGCCTGGATAGCCGTCGGCTTCATCCAGGAGCAATGCAATTAGCGCACTACGGCTAACAGAGTTGATATGCTTGCCAAAAATGTCATAAGCCTGGCTGGACTGTTGGCCATCGAGCAAGTGGATCATTCGCCCATACATGGGGATAACTAACGCCTTTGCCCGGGCTTCTAGTGCTGGATTCAGGCGCCTCAGCGCAGCCAGTCCACGTTCTGAAATAGCCAGGTTGATAGACCGGTTCTCGCCAAGGTCGCCGTGTTGCTGCAGACGAGTATCTACTCCAATTTAAGTAGGATTCGTGATATTATCAAATAGGCATTTCTAGTAGCCGCGCGTATATTTCTAAGACACACTACATGGTAGGCGCTATGCGCAGCTTGACCGCATCCATAAAATAACGGCGAGTCTTACCTCGGCGCTTCTCATAGAGATCAACTATCCACCCGCGCTTGGCAAGATAGCAGGCAGCCAAAGATCCCACTAATCCGCCACCGATTATAACAACGTGGCTCTCAGACATTTTAGGCCAGATAACCAATAATTTAAAGCCAAGAAACAAAAGGGTAAGTGGGATGAAGAGAGTGGGATGAACAGCACAGAGCTGAGAAGCGGCAAAATGCGATGGGGGTGGGTGGGCCACACAAGCATGGCTGAGCTGGTTGCTGGATCATTAGACCAGCAGTGGCACAAATGACCTCCACTTCCCACTTTGCGCCACGGCAAGTTTCCGCTTCTCACGTCCCCACCTCACCCCCACTTCTTTTCAGCGCTACTAGTACAAAATTTTAACAAGAAACAGGTCTCTGTTTCAGCGTTTTCAGACATAGAATTTGCTAGCAATGGCAGGGATTCTGCTAGAGTCAGCGATCGTTCTTGTTCCGCTGTGCTGCGCGGCGCTGTATATCATCGTAACATCCAACGCACTGCTGTTTGTCTCATGTACCGTCATTAGCATTTTGGTTCTGGTTGTACTTCGAGTGCGGTACCATTACTCCTCAGGGGCACGTAGCGATCTGGTTGTCCGGGCCAAAGCACCAAGTGGTACGGAAACTAAAGAGTCAAAGGCCACTAAGAAAAAGAAGAACGATAGCGCAGCCATTGGCGACAAGTCCGATGACGAAAGCAATGAGTTTAGTGAGGTTGTGCAAGACGCGCAGAGGCACTGCGACATTGATGACGAGGTCGTCGAACGCAGCGGCGCGTTGCTGTCAGAGGCTGTTACAACCGAAAGCACGCAGTATGACATGGAGATGTACGGCGGCGCGCTGGCATTTGACCACCGTTGCTTTTACATTGAAGGCAGGCCAATATGGGTGCTCGCGACAGACTTTGACTACTGGCGGCTGCCAATAGCAGCAGCAGAGGCAACCGAGAATGGCAAAGCTCCCAGCGGAAAGTCCGGGTTGGCGATAAAGATCTGGCGGCGCGCGCTGTTGCAGATCAAGGCGATTGGATTCAATACTGTGCGCATTCGCTTCCACTGGGGGTTCCATTCGGCCAGCAAGGGCAAATATGACTTTTCGGGCGGCCGCAATGTCAACGCGCTGCTTGGTCTGTGCGAGGAGCTAGGGATTCTAGTAATAGCATGCCTCGGCCCTTTTATCGGCGACGATGTGCAGGGCGGCGGATATCCATTTTGGCTAATCCAGCGCGATCATATTCGGCTTCGCCACCTCTGGTGCACAGGAGTCAAGATTTGGGATGATCGGTTTGCAGCAGCTGAGGGCGAGTGGTACGACCAGATTATTTCGATGCTGGTGGGCCACGAGGTTGTGGTACGCAATGCGCGCGGGCGCGGCTGTATTTTGATGGTGCAGCTTGAGAACGAGCTTAACGCGCGCGGTGCGCTGGGACTCCCGCTTGCGCTGCACGATGAGACAAGGCTACTAGCTCGCATGGCGCGTGAGCGTGTCCTTCGCGTTCCGCTGGCCACAAACAACCTGCGCTGGCCGGAGGATTTTTCATCGTTCTCGGCCCGAATGTGGGCAAGAGTTGAAAAGAAGCTCCGCGCCTATCGGCTTATTCGCAGTCCCTACCGCGCAGACATCTCGGGATTTACGGCCTGTGACATTGAAACTACGTCTGTCAATGTGGACGGTATCGCCGGAACAACGCGTGGAGATAATACGCCTATGGTAGCGCTAGAACTGCGCAGTCCTAGCATCGAACAAGGCGGATCCTTTAGCAACCAGATCGAGCTGGCGCTTAGGCAGGGTCTCTCTGTATTCTCGCTGCCAGGGTTCTTTTCAGCTTGCAATAGAGGGAACCTCGCAAGTCCCACACGCACCCAGGGTGGCAGCAATGACTGCGCTGCCGTTGCTGCAGATGGTACATTGTCTGCTGATGCACGCACCGCTCGCTTGATCATTCACGCCGCTCGTGCATTGGAAGGGCAGTTTGCAGCATCAGATCCTGTGGGCTCGCGGCCCTGGGTTTCTAGAGCCAGCCGCCCTGCCGTGCGTAGTGTACGAGTGGATGAGCTTCCTGCAGGAGCAGTAAGCGTTCGTCGGCAGTGGGAATATATGACTTCAACAGCAAGCACGCAGAATGGGAATTTAGCAGGTCAGGAGATGCCTGGTGTGGATGACAGCACACAGTTGGGAATTGTGACATACGTTGATGGGCGCTATGCGCTCGCAGATTGTGAAAAAGAGGTTGCAATTTTGTTTACACTAGCAGATGCGCCGGTTCTAGGTACGGCCTGTAGCTTTGCACTGACTGGGACGCTGGGCCCGCGCAAACGCGCCATATTTGCGGCCAATATCCTTGTCGGAGTCCATACAGAAAATGCGCCGTTGGCCCTCATTGCCTCATCCAAAGAGATATATGCGCGCGTGGCACTTGGAAATGGCTCAGAAGCGTGGATATGCGCCGAGGAAGCCGTTCAGGCCGGCCAACTGTTCTTTGATGGAATATGCCAGGTCTCGGGCCATGCCGAGGTCGAGGTTGTAGATGTCGAGCATGCCCCAGGCGGCAAGTTTAGCTTTGTTATGCTCAACCCTGGCGCAGGCGTGGCCGTGATCACTGGTAGTAGCGGAATTTCCTTATACATTGTACTTATCAGCCAGCATGCCCTCGACACACTTGTGGTTGGCCATGGCTCCTACAGTCGCGATGGAGCTGCTCGTGAGGAGCCTAGATTACCTGCAACAGTAGCCTATGCTGCTGCTTGGGGTGCTGATGGGCTAACGATAGTCTCCCCAAATGCAATTGACCTCCAGCCTTCTAATGCTAATGCAGGTTGCCATATTGTCGTTGTCTCGCAGCAGCAACTGCAGCTCGACTCTGACGCGCTTTTGCCTTCGGGCACAGCGACTACAGGCGCCAACTCTGCATATGGAGAGCATCCGTTTATATGGCGGCTTTCCTCCAATTCCAAGGGTGAGACTGGTACGATAGCCGCCGTTCAAGGCTTTGAGCGGCGCACTACAAACTGGAATAGTCTTCCTTGGAAGCTTTTGCCGACAATGTCTGACCTCGAGACAATGGATGACATCAACGTCATGTCCTGGCAGCGAGATTTGGGCGCTTTTGCTTACCAAGCATCCGATGTTGGTTTCAACGCCAGCCATGTGCTGTACAGATGCCAAGTCTTTCTAAAGCCCCATCACATAACATCGCGCAAGGTACACCTGCAGTTGAATGTGCGTCATCGCTGTACTGTCTGGATCAATGGCATTAACATGTCGGGGCATCAGACGTTCCACCAGCGGAAATCTGCACCCAGTTCGTTAGCTGCGTCTATCGAATCCCTGAGAGCACCTGGGGCTTCGGCAGGTGCTGATAGATGGGGCGGCACGTCAACATACGACGTGACTGATGCCATACAGCTCTCTGGTGCTGAAGATAAGGACGGCGCATTAAACGAGGTAATTGTGCTTGTGGAGTCGTTTGGCGTTGGCGCGCAGGCCTTTGGTGACAACGACGCGCACACGCCACGCGGTCTGATCTCTGCCTATTGGCACGGCTTTGACTTTGTGGGCGAGGACCACGACGATACCGAGATACACGACCACGAACACGACAGGCGCACAGAGCAGATGAGAGCCAAATGGATGATCTGTGGCGTAGACGTAACCAAGTTGTCGGATCCATACAACTCGTCGGGACTTCCGGACGAGCATTTGCAGGCCGGATGGACTGCCGCAGTTGAGCATCCGCTTATGTCTACGGGATGGTCAACTCGCGTGCTGCTGAATTCTGATGTGGGGGTGCAGTGGTGGCGCTGGCAGCTTCCTGCAGATTCGGAATTTGCGTGCGAGCCTGTGCATCTGCGCATCTGTGGCAAGGTGACAACTCTCGTGTGGGTCAACCGAGTTCTTTTGGCAAAGTGCCACCCGGACGCAGAGGAATCTATTGTGCTACTCAGAGAAGATACCTCGACAACTCCAAAAGCAGGTGACTGTGTGCAGCTTATGATGTATGGCTGGGCAGAGGACGCCAATGTCACTAGTGGCGCTAATGGCCGTGCGACAATCGCAGTTGAGTTGTCGCTGCTTGGCCGTGGTACTGGAGCCACTCGCTCGAATATCGAACAAGATATAGAGAAATAACGCCATAACATTTCCATTACACGCTTGCTCTCCATTGACGTGTGCTGCATCTAGGCAGAATATAATGCGCGAAAGACAGTACGTTTATGGCGTGAGGGGTTACAGTTTTTAAAAATAAAATAAAAAACTATTGGCGCATCAAAAAATATATTTGCTTCGGCCAAGGCAATTTTTTTGACACCGAGTTATCTTGTGTTTTGCATGATGAGAAACGAAGTTTGTGTGTGGTTTGTATTAGCAGACAAGAATGAACCAAGAAATAGAACAATAACATTTTACTAGTGGTTTTTAATAGAGGCATAGAGTAAGGTGAGTTTAGTAAAGCCATAGCACTAATTTGCAGGGGCTTGCTACTTTAACTTTATGCTGCCTGTGGCTCATTTAAAGGAGGACGTAATTAGATGTGGAATTGTTAAATACCACAATGTTTTTTTTTTGATTATTCTCAATACTGGCATATCAACATCCATCAACGTATGCATGCGTATAAACATGTTTTCTTCGTGTGGACTGTTGTTCTAGTACCCACTACTGGAATGGCATCCATCTTCTAGCATGTCAACATCTGGCAATACATACATGGTTCATATACCTGTGAATATGTGTTGTTATTATTAATATATTATATAGAAATCACATAGAAACTTTAATATCTATCTACTTTAACTTAGAGAGGAGTATATAGTGAGCATGCTTATTACATGATATTCAGTTTGTGTTTGTCGGATGCCTTATCTTGAGGATAGATAAGCTCTCTTTTGCTGGCTGCGTCTTGAGACTAGGGAAGCATACAAACTCATTAAAGAGTATTACCAGTCACGTAAAACGCATTCAAGCCGGTCCCACAGATCCTCATGCTTCAAAGACTTTCGCTGCCAGCGCTGTTGAATGCCACTACTGCCCATGTCGCATGTCGGTAATAATTACCATTAGTAGTTTCCTACTCCACTGCCAACACCAATGCAAACGACCCCTCGACCCATGCGCAAACGCACTGTGTAATTGGTGCAAACCCGAAATACGAAATCCTGCCATATAATCTTTTCTAAACGCTAATTATTATTTTGCAAAATATAGTATTAACTAGAGAAAGAGGGAAGAGTATGGAAAACCTACCGGCAATGCTGCTGTAGTTGCTTGGCTGATATTGAATAGGATTCTGCAAACCAACGCACTTTAAATTGTGTTTAAACAAGCCAAAGAGCTGGCAGATCTTCCCGAGGGTTCAGCCAACTAGGACAGATGGCTCCGCGCCTATCCGCACTTGCAATTGTCCTTGACGCACTTGCAATCGACGCATTTGCAATCCTTGTTTCCACATCCGTCACCCATGGCTTGTTTGTGTTTGTATTTGTGCTGTGCTTGGATCTAACCCACGTGGGATATATAATGTCAGACCAACGGCTACGCTGCTGCTTGTAAAGATAAGAAAAAAGGGTGGTGGATGAAACAAAAACGCCTGAGGTGGTTATATGTGTTGAACTGAAGAATAATTTTGTCAAATGCCTGAACGCATTGGGGCTTTTTATAGCATCCACCCGCAAGCCTGTGCTGGCTGCGGCAACATAAAACTACCTGCCGCTGTGTCGCGCTATGCATGGACCCGCTTGTCTTCCAAAATACATGTAGACATCTGCTGCAAATCACGTTGCTATGCACTGCCCAAGCACCCGAGACAGGGATGGGGGGTGGGTGCGCATGGATGGCTCTCACTCTTCGGCAATTTCTGTCTACACAGAGTCACTCTGGCACGCTGTGCTTCCTGCATGCCTGTGGGTATTATCCTCACAGCCATCTGCCCACTTTGATCGGCTTTAATGGGATGATACCCCGATGTAATATCAGAATCAGAGCACGCAGTTGGCATTGCCTAGCGGCTTCAAAAGTTGTGCAAAATGTGCTTTCTGACCATAAAGAGCACGGCAAACCCCCTCTTTGCGACGTATATCAACAGTGTATCTGATAAATTGCTGATACTCACTTTGTGCACTTGTGTGTGTCTGCTGCTGAAACTGAAGTACCCCCGTTGGTTGGGATATACGGCAAATGAAATCAGGGCTTTTGTTTTTGCCTTTACTGCTTGTAAAGTCAGCAGAAACTCGGCCTTGTTCATTCGGCTATTCTCTTGTTACCCCTCCCTATCCGTTGTACTGTTCTTCAATGCAACTTTGTACCTTTAATGCCATCATCACTACCTCTATGTTTTCACTCCTATGCGTGGAGAAGATAATGAAATGGTGGTTGCATTAATTGACCATTGTGACGCTATCACGCGCCAGCGTACCATGAATTTACCACCATTCACGCTTTACACAAATAACAGCCCTGTCTACTTCTTTGCATGTATTAACTCCATCCCAGCAAATTATTTTGGCGCAATTTTAATCCCAAGCCTGAACGCCTAAAGCTAACTCAATTTGGGTAAATTAAATAAGTGTAGTTGATGTTAATCTATTAAACATGATACGAAAAGTAAGCATTACCCCTGTAAGTCAAGAAAACTATTGCCGCATCAAAAAAGCTAATATTTGCGTCGGGCAAGGCAATATTTTGCAGCGAGTGGTTTGTGTTTTGCGTTGTAAGAGATTTAGCAATGCCATAGCAATAATACAATACAATACATGTAGCCTACCTTGATGTTGCCTGTATTCCCGTAAAGGAGAGTGTAGTCGGGTGTGTAATCTTTAAAGACCACAAATGCTTGTTTGATTATTCTGTACGCTGATATGCCAGCATTCATCAATGCACGCATATATATAAACATGCTTTATATA
>JANBQQ010000177.1:0-30601 GCA_027577275.1 Coemansia sp. RSA 988 | reverse complement strand
TAGCAAAAGAAAGCACGGAAAACGTTTCCGCTGCACGAGTCGCATGCAAGTCAACCAAGCTGACAAGTACTTTTCGGAAGATCTTTTGCGTTCCAGGAAGTTAAGCGACAAACAAGCACAAATTATACAGAAATTTAATGCTGGAGTATGGTTGGCGGACTCAGATGATGAATCTGCAAAGTCTGCAAAGCTTCAACATCAGAAGTTTCAAAATCGCTTAGCTAAATCCGTGATTACCAATTACAACAATGATTTGATCATTGTTTATGTGTTTATGCCTAACAAAAGCGCTTGTACGAGGCGTCTCTGAAGTGAATCCAGCTTGCATTCTAACAACGTGTAAATTTTGCGCTTTAAAAGACGGAAACAGCGCATAATGTCGGATAGAGAGGACGAAAAGATGGCGGTGGATGACGGTACGGACGAGATATCAACAATAACCTTGGGACAGTACTATCAGCGGCTATTTCCATTCACAGACTACTTTCAGTGGCTAAACTACAGCACCGATGCAGCAACGCGAGAGTTCACGCATCGTGAGTTTAGCTTTACGATTAACGACGGTGTGTATCTGCGATATCAATCGTTCAAGGATGGCCCAGAGCTGCAGCGAGAGGTTGTGCGACTGGCGCCAAGCAAGATCGATATTGGAGCGGTGTTCACTGCAGCACCCAAGCACGCCAAATCGTTGCAGCCTGGTGTATTCAAGCCTGTATCAAAAGAACTGGTATTTGATATTGATATGACAGATTATGACGAGGTACGGACGTGTTGTTCGGGCGGCGATATCTGCGACAAGTGCTGGCCGTTTATGACGGTAGCTATGCATGTTGTGGACCAGGCGCTACGAGAAGATTTTGGTTTCACGCAACTCATGTGGGCATACTCGGGCCGTCGTGGTGTGCATTGCTGGGTATGCGACGAGCGCGCCCGGAAGCTGGACGACCCAGGGCGACGTGCTGTGGCAGGGTATCTGGGCATGGTCCGTGGTGGCGCCGAACAGAGCAAGAAGGTGACACTTTCGCAGCGCAGTGGCAAGCATCCGCACGTGATAAGGTCAGCAAAGATTGTTGAGGATTATTTCGAAGAGCTGGTATTAGTGGGCCAAGAAATTCTGCTCACGCGTGAACGCTGGACCAAAGTGCTGGCAGCACTTCCTGACGAGGAAGTACGCAAGCAACTGGATGCGAAATGGGCGAAGAACCCCGACCGCTCATCAGTCGATAAATGGTCCGAGATGGTTGACGCAGTAGATCGCCGCGCTGGCAAGCGCAATACAGCCTACGGCCTTGCCACGTTTGAGCGTGATATGATGCTGCAGCTCGCGTATCCTCGACTTGACGAGAATGTGACTACCCACCTTAACCATCTCCTTAAGAGCCCCTTCTGCATACATCCAAAGACCGGTCGCGTTTGCACGCCGATTGCGCCGGATCAGTTTGACACGTTCAATCCCTTTACTGTGCCTAGCCTAGGCCAGCTCTTACGCGAGCTCAATGAATCCCAGGATGCTGCCGCGCCCACTTCGCTTACACCGCACGTCGATGTATTCAAGAAGTTTGTTTCAACACTCCGTCCGCCGCAAGACGTAAAGCCGGCTCTGCCATCGCTCGAGTTTTAGCTATTTCTGCCCTTTGCAGCTCGAGAAACAATGAACAACCATGGTTACGTTGACAAATGGCAGTGAAGGAGAATTGTGTAACACACAGAGAAGGCAATTGAAATATACTAGAAGGATATTAGAAGCTCTGGCTCGCCATCGGCAATTACAGCCGCATCACTGGCATCAGTATTATCTGTCCCAGCATGCGCTGGGCTCTCATCATAAAATGAGGGTTGTAGTGCGGCGTCGCGCGGAATTCCAGGGCGCTCAGATTTTGTGTAGACAAAGCGGCGCGCTGGTATCTGCAGCACCGACGAAACGCAACCAAGCTCGGCCACCAGTTCGTCCAGTAGCGGTGCAGGTAGATCAGACGAAACAGGTAGTGGCGGGGATTTCTCCGCCAACGCAACCGAGCGCGCAGCAGTAGGGTCCGCGGATAGAAGGCGCCAGTAGACATAGGCACGGTCTCGGACGTCAGGGTTGGCGCATTTCTCGGTGGCGGTCTGTAGCGCACGGACAACCAGCTGCTGTGCGCGTTGCGGCTGTTTGAGGAAGTACTTTACTGTCGCGCTAATCAGCGCCAGCTGCACGCGTGCGTCTTCTTCCTCTAAGAATGAGTCTAGCTGGTTATCTAGCATGGTCTGAGCATTAGCCACATGCTCCGGATATTCGCCTATGACCCATAGCATGGCTGCACGTGCTGCAGGTTCGTTAATGTATTCGGCATGTTCGCATAGGACCGTGGCAGATTCTCCAAAGCGCCCAGGATAGTACCGCAGCACGTCGCCCAGCACTTCTGCTGCAACTTGGACCACATAGTCAACCTTCATTTGCAGCAGATCCGTCAGCACCTGAAGCGCGTGAGTTGCTGCTGCCTCGTACCGTGCCGCTAAGCGGCCAATAGCTGTCACAGCGCAGCGCACAAAATCAACGTCGACCTCTTTTGCATACTCCTTCAGCTCGGTCAATAGTGGCTCGGAATTGCGCTCCGAGCATATGCGCACCAGCACTTCGATCTTCTCAAACTTAACGTAGATCGGATCGTTGTACTTGCAAAAGAACACTCGGATTTCCTTGCTCAGCAGCCGTGGATGCCGCTGAAGAATCACATTGATATTACGCAGCGCTACGTACTGGATTTCAGGCTCCGACGCCAACAGCGTCACAAGCGGCGGCACCATCTTTTTTGCAAACTGTGCCAGAAGATCCGCCCGCCGCACATACTGTTCATATCGCAACAGCAGCCTGACTGTCGTCAGCACCACGCTGCCGTTTGCGTGCTGTAGTCGTGGCAGCACACGCTCGCAGATTTTCTCGGCCTCCTTCTCGTCTGCCGGTCGATATTCGCTCAATGCCTCAAGAATTGCGATCTGTCCCCACTCAACACTTTCGTTCACTGCTGTAAGCAGACGACCCACCGTCCGGGCCTCCAGATGCCAGATACCCTCTGCTCGCTCGCTCATCTCGCGCAGGGCAGACACCGCATTTGCCACCACCATTGTATTGGAGTCTGCCAATGCCTCGCGTACCCGTTCCACAAACCCATTCTCCTCCGTTGCTGCTTGGTCCAGGTCAAATACCTTTGCCACGCACATCACCGCTGTCTTGCGCACATACGGGTTTGAGTCTCCCAGACACTTGCGCAGCGGGTCGCTCAGATAGTCCATCACCTCCTGCACCTGCAAACATCCCATCGTACGAATCGCTAGCGCCCGGATCAGTGGGTTACTATCCTCTGCGTCCTTGACAAATGTGTTTATTGCAAGAATCACCAGGTCCGGCTGCGTTTTCGCGTAGTTTATCAGATACAGGTAGATGAGCTTTTTAATTTCCAAATCGTCTGTGTGCATGTTCTTCAGCACATCTGTGAACAGCCCGCTCACGTCCTTGCCCACTGTCATGTTTGCGATTACCCGTCTCACTGCCTCCTTGCGTCGTTCCTTGTATTCGCTATTTAACTCTGTTTTTAGCTCGTAGTTCTCGCCCTTGCGCAGTGCTGCCAGCACTTTGGCCTTCATGATTTGAAGCCGCGCAATGTTTGTCTGGATCGCTGCATTCATCATCTTCCCCTTCCTTCAAATGTAAAAGTGCAATGTAGACGTGTATAATTAGGTTAGCTTATTGGATTGCAGCCTCGAGAAGAGAAGGCAGGACAACTTGGTGCCTTCAGTGAATGTATAAGGTTTGTGGTGGAGAGTGTTTCGACTCGGCTCGGTTTTTTTGCCCTGATGTGGCTGCAGGTCAAGAATATAAAAGGTACTGCATCTGGAATCTATATGGTAATGCCCAACAATGGTGTCATCAAGCATTTAGCGTTCGCTGTGTTCTTCTAACCCAGCTGTGACTGCGGCAGCAAACGTATCGTGTGATGGTGTGAGGACGAATGCTATACCAGTTTGAGGCAATCATGCTAGCTCCACCACTGTGTAGCGGGAAGACATAATGATATGAGCTTCGGTCAAGTAATAGAGGCTCTGTCGTAATTGATTTATTCTGGTAGCATGGCCTAACTACTTTTAAATTAAGCTAGAACAGATAATGAAGCTATGTGATAAATGGAGCTAAATACTTTAAGATACAAGGTTAGTGCGAGATGCCGAGGAACATTTAAATACTCTATACTTTTTCCCTTTATTGCTATACCTTTGCTAGTAACACTTTCTACGGCGCATGTGCACGCTAGAAAAGACATGGTAAGACAGGCATATAAAATAGGGTTTTGCTATATCTGCTCTACTATCCTTGCTAGTCGAATATTGCCTGAAAAAGCTGTCTCAATCAACAAAAGTCCAATCGCCGTTTGCACATCATACCAAAAGCGCGCTTTGATTTTGCCTAACAGTTTGCACTGTGAACAAAAAAAAAACCAAGAGGTCAGTGAATTGCTGGCGTCAGTATAAGGTACATTTTGGAACTGTACTTCCATTGTGGCAATGTACTTGCTGTTTCGGAATCGACAGGTTGTACTCTCACGGTCAGAATATAAGCTTTCTGTAATTGTCACAGTGTGCCTAAAAATACAAATTCACCGTCGGAGTCGATACAAAACCGCATATTGGAGACACGACAGAAGCGATATGATATATGCCCGTAATGTAGATGTTCAGTTTACGCACTTTCTCCCCCTAACAAAGATGCTTATCGGTCAATTCATGTTGGGTTTAAGGAACATGAGCGAATTCCGCACAT
Source organism: Coemansia sp. RSA 988 (assembly GCA_027577275.1). Lineage (NCBI taxonomy): Eukaryota > Fungi > Kickxellomycota > Kickxellomycetes > Kickxellales > Kickxellaceae > Coemansia > Coemansia sp. RSA 988. The sequence goes on along the minus strand of JANBQQ010000177.1, from coordinate 25,809 downwards.
GTTAGGAAATATTGTAGATATTTAAAGAATGAATTTCGCCTTTCCGCCAACTGAAAATAAACCAGACATTGTGTTCCTTGAGCAAATCTTCTTCCGTCATATTCCAAGCCGTATAAACCTTTCTAGGACAAATTTATAAGCCCTCCTACAAAATGCGCATTACTCGTGGTTTATTTCTGGCCGCTGCACTAGCGCAAGCCAAGCATGTCGTTGAGAATTGGGATATCACCTATGTCACTACTAATCGCGGCCTCAGCCAGCCAGCCAAGCGCAGTATTGGCGTTAATGGACAGTTTCCTCTTCCTATTGTCGAGGCAGAGATTGGGGATACGCTTGTGCTTAACATACACAACTCTCTCGATACGCCCACTTCGCTTCATACGCATGGCATTGCTCAACGCGGAACTAACTACTACGATGGTGCACCTTTTGTCAACGAGTGCGGTATTGCACCAGGATCCAACTTTACCTACGAAATTCCGCTAATGCAGTCCGGATCGTATTGGATTCACGGACACACAAGCTTACAGAATTATGATGGATTGCGCACACCATTTGTTATCCGTGATCCAAATGACCCCTATGTTGCAGATAAAGAGTATTTGTTTGCTGTTGAGGACTGGTGGCCCAACACATTCGAGGAGATATTCCCTCTGCTCACCTCATCTGATCCCAACGTCGACGTATTTGCCAATCCTCCGGGCGCCCTGATCAATGGCTTCAGCGGAAATCTTACCGAGCCCATTGCCTTTGAGCCAGGCAAAACCTACCGCATCCGCCTAATCTCGATGATGAGCCTGCCGCTCTGGGAGTTTGCTATTGACAATCATCAGCTACAAGTCATCGAAGTTGATGGCGTACTTACCAAGCCCAAGACGGTTGATGTTGTGCGGCTAGCACCAGCGCAACGCGTCTCGGTGCTTGTCACGGCCAAACCAAACACCAATATGAACTACCAATACCACATTACTATGTTTGGCGACTTTTTGCCCGCAATCGCTGGCGTCTTCCCCTCGGTGTTTAATGGCACAGTTGTCTACAATGACCAGGCACCACTCTATGTTGCAGACACTATTCCATCAGGTTTCCTCGACGAGATGAGCATGGAGTCGCTTAACTACAAGCCTGCTTTTGTGCCCGACCACTCGATCTATCTCAATGCCACCAGTGGATTTACGCAGGATGGATCTAATTTTGAATCATTTAATCTTGTGACTTACGAGGATCCATTGGTGCCTGCCATATTCAGCGCACTGACCACCGGCGATATGGCACTTAACCCTATTACTTATGGCCCACGTACTAACTCGCATGTTCTGAAGTACGGCGAAATTGTGGAGATGCTTCTATGGAGCGCTACTGACCTACCTCACCCTTTGCATCTCCATGGTCACACGTTCCAGCTCATTGAACGGGGTTTTACCAATGACACCACTGGCGAGCTCCGTAACATTGTTCCTTTAACTGATTTTTCACCACTGATGCGTGACACTGTCTTTGTACCTCAGGGTGAGTATGCTGTTGTCAGATTTAAGGCAGATAACCCAGGAATCTGGAACATGCATTGCCATTTTGACTGGCATATGGGCTTGGGTCTGAACATGCTGTTCATTGAGGCGCCTGAGCAGATGCGCCAGGTTATCAGAGTCCCGCAGTCGGTTATTGACCAGTGCGTGGCCCAGGGAATCCCAACTTCAGGCAATGCCGCTGGTAACAATGCATACAATTATGACGCGGCGCCTGATCTTTCCTACCTTTTGTTGGACAATCCCCTTTCTGCATAGAGCCTTAAACTGCTTAGGCTAAGTTCTGCTTGGTTTTGCTGGTTCCGAATTAATAGATTTTATATTGAATAGTTCTATAAAACTGGGATAAAAATACGTTGACTAGAAAAATGCCATTCATGTAACTTACTGCACAATATTCTGTAGTAGACCACCAATAGCTATCAACATGTAAATATTTAAAATTATGTTTGTTCAATTACCTCATGCCGAACCCAGTCCAGGAATTTCACTGCTACCACATGATAATTTCTAAAGCAATCGCCGTTTCAGCTGGCTAAAGAAAATCGCCTCGAGCTGCATTTACAACTTGTTACCTCTCAAAAAAAATGCGAATGGAGCCCTCTGTTGCAGCCACAACTTGTGTTTACATAACACGTGGTAATTTTACTGTAGGCTGGCTCGAGCTACATTTAAATGTTATTACTTGAATGAGATTAGCCAATGGAAATCTTTGCTGCAGCCATAGATTGTGTTTGTATGTTGAAATCGCGGGGATTGCTCCGCAGCATTATCTCTTGTAATGACAATACTAAAAATCGATTACGCGCACACTATGCATCTACCACAGACATTGGAATTGTTTCAACAGTTCTTGTTTTTTCTTTTGCACTGCTACTAATAACGAATATAAAAGAATCTTCGCCGAGTTATCATATATCCCACCTAGCTCCTAACATTGGAAACCTATTTTAAGAAACAAGTGTTGTTTTTCTCATATTCTAGCTCTGAGGTTTGTAACAAAAACATGGTCCAAGGAAAGTTTGATGTCATCCACGGCTGGGCAGCAATGAAGCCTGGTCTCAAGGTCGAGCCCTGGTCATACAAGCCCCGTCCCATCGGTCTACATGACGTGGAGATTGAGATTATGTACAGCGGCGTCTGTGGATCTGACCTACATGCAATCAAGGCTGACTGGAAGGGTGTTAACTATCCCATCATTGCCGGTCACAAAATCGTGGGGCGTGTCGTGACAAAGGGGGAGAATGTGTTCAGATTTGCTGAGGGAGATATTGCTGGTGTTGGTGGACAGGCTTATAGCTGCCAACATGATGAGTGCAACGAGTGTAACCAGAATCTTGATTCTTACTGTTCTAAGGCAGTCTTTACCTTCAACAAAAAGTATGCCGATGGCGAGAAGTCACATGGAGGATATGCTTCTGCTGTCCGCGTTGATGCCAACTACGCCTTTAGAATTCCCGATGCAATAGCCAACGGTTATCTTGAATATGCGCCGCCACTGATGTGTGCTGGTGTGTCGGCGTTTGCATCGATGGTCCGCAAAGGCGTCAAGAAGGATGACAAAGTTGGAATAATAGGGATTGGTGGAATGGGTCATCTCGCCGTTCAGTTTGCTCATGCACTTGGTGCTCAGGTGTACGCATTCTCTCACTCGCCAAGCAAGAAACAGCATTGTCTGAACTTGGGTGCTTCACACTTTATCTACACATCGGATCAGGAGGATCTCAAGTCAGTACACCGCAAACTGGACTTCCTCTTTGTGACCTCAATTGTGGACCCCAGTGAGTATACCAAGTATATCTCGCGAATGAACTTTGGCGGCACAATCGTACTTTTGGCGACCCCTACTGGCAAGATGAGTTTTGCTCCTTCAGAGTTTATATTTTCAGGAATTGCCCTGACTGGCTCGCTAATGGGAGGCGCTGACATGCTGCAGAAAACACTTGATTTTGCGGCTGAGCACAGCATCCGCCCGATCATTGAGCGATTTCCAATGGAAAAAGTCAATGATGCGCTGAAACTAGTTGACAGTGGCAAAGTACGCTATCGTGCTGTCTTGTATAATCCTATAAATGAAAGTTAGAGTATTTATCTGTAAAAGGGGCCATTTAAATACTTTGCAAATTGCATTTTAGAATAAAAAGCATGTCAATTGATTGCTAAACTAACCAAAAACAATAGAAGCCTATGTCAAATAAAATAAATCCCAAAAAATAAAACTCGCCACGGAAAGGTATCCTTTTTTATAAATTTTCATCCTGAATCTCATATGGTGACGCATCTTCGGCATACATCATGCCGTTGTCAAGAACCTGATACATTTCATACGAAGTAATATTTCCTGCAGAATTTATATATAGCAGACTCGGAAAGTACAACAAATACTGCTTAAATCCACCCATATTCTCATGCACGGCATCAATCTGGTTGGCTAGATATCTCAAATATTGATATGGAATTGGAATTCCGCCTAGCCATTGAAAATAACCCGGTGACATAGTCTGCACAGCTGTCTCGTCAATATCTACACCCAGAGCTATACGATTAAAGTCGTGCACTACCGCAGAATCAAAAACTGCATTTGCTGGCCTAGCAATATCGGGATAACCAGACACCGTATAGCACAGCATTTTTGAAATGAGACTCCCGTAAATTGTATTCATGTCGCTAAAAAACATATAGCGCAAGTTGGGAAAACCACAAAGAAGCCGCTCAATAATCACACCAGCAGCAGATGGCGGCGCTTCTGCCTCAGTAAACGTTAGATCTAATAGAAGCTGGTCAGGCTTCACTAACTCTGTCAAATCAGTTCTCAGCCATCCGTAGATAATATCGAGACTTATAATCAAATAATCTATGACGGCAGCATGCAAGACAAAATTTTTAACCTTTAACTGATGTCCGTTAGCCATAATCAGACTAATGTTAGAAACACTAGTCGTAAAGACCATTCCATGTGGATATTCGACTATTGCATGTTTGTAAAGCTTGGGAACTCCAATACGTCTCCACGAGGGACAAACATTTAAAAACACAAGGCAATTTCTCCATTCATCGATCGACTCTACGCATAATTCAAATGCGTAGTCAAGTATTGCTGGGGAGATATCGTGTAGAATGTTGAGAAAATCTGACATCGCCTAATTTGGAAAAATGCAAAAAAAAAGTTAAGCAGGATGTTGTTAGCTAAATTGTGAAGGATACAGCGACCGACAGCTAATTAGAGAAGAAAAATGGGAGTGGAGGTTATATAAGGCAAGGATACGAGTTTGTCGAGCTTCTTTTCTTAAGCTTTAAGTTTTTCTATTTTTTTTTGTTGCGGGCCTTGGAAGTTTAAATTCTACTTGGCTATTCGTCTTTTTTTTTTTGGCAATGGTGCCTTTTTCAACTGCGATATTTTTCCAATTGTTGATGGCTGCATACCCAAAAAAAATATTTGTCTGGGGTAGCTGCCGATCATGCACATGGACCGATGGTCCAGACATGCAGGCGATCAGTAAACGATCTGGGGATGGCTGTCGGTCTCGCTGTATAATTGTTAAAAAGTAAGCGCCACACATACGCAAGCCAATAAGCAACGTTTGCACAGCGGAAGTTTGTTTACACAGCCTCAACAACCCCAGTCGCACATGTGCTTGTATCTGCCATTTACAAGGAAGCACATGTCATGCATCTTCCACCCGATCGAGTGGCTGCTGACCAAACAATCGAACTTACTCCGTATTCTGGACCATCAGCCACCGATGGACGCATCTTTGCAAAACCACTTGCCACATGGCAGTTTCAGATTTTTTTCTTCTTTTTCCGTCATTCTGCCTTATGCTATCCTGGACACAAAAAGTGTTTTTTTTAATTATACCGATCTACTTCAGTATTGTAATTAAATTTGTTATTCTGATTTGTAAACATTAACGGCAATAATCTTTACAAATGCAATACAAGCTGCTTGTTAAATATACGCATGCACCAATTCTTTGTTTTTGTATTTTGCTTTGAACCTTTCCATTGTCTTTTAGACAAAAAATATTTCTTTTAATAAGTTGACATAAATGCTACCTTGTACAGTTTTAAAAAAAACAGCCAAGTTTTAAAAGGACAAAGGCTTAGCTATTTTTGTCATAGATACCTTCCTTGTTCTTGTATCTTGTGTCATTGACTTTAATTCTATCTATTTATACATTTATATAACTTGTAAGTTGCACGTTTATAGTTGTGGTCATTATCAACTAGAAGTGTTCAAAATATTAACAAAATCAAGTATGCAGAATCTAACTAATGATATTATTATAAAAATTATTCGTTATGTGGCACCGATACCACCATTACAGCATCTTTGGTCTAACTTCCACTACACACCATTCCATGATGCCCCAGAAAAAACATCAACCCTTATTACGCTTTTACAGCTATGTAGATCGTGGAGAAAACTGGTTTGCCCAATTTTCTATCAACAAGCTGCTATAGAGATTGGCGATATATCACTAAAAAATGGACAACGAAAGATGCTATTGCTTAATAATTCAATATTTGATAAAAATAGAGGCCATGCAAGAATGATATGCATTTCTTTGAGTGTATTCGATTCATCTTATACACTCCTTCAGATCGACCGTCTAATCAAAGAAGTTGAATGTTATCCTATTATTTCTTCGGTGCAGCATCTTACAATTGAATTTGTGGCAAAAAATCCAGAACATCCTTTCATTGTCCAAGAAGTTTTAGAGCCAACAAGTGAGAATATTGCTTTCTTTACACATAAGGTTGTTAAACTTTTGCATCAAATGTTGCCAAATGTTAGAAGGCTGGCGTCGTTTATTTCAAGCTTGTACCACATGTCGCCTGAAATTCTCCAGATTGGGAGTACAATTGTACAACTGGCAAGCCAAGCTTGGGGAACACAAATTAATAGTTTATATTTGTCAGGCCTGCCAACAACCATTGATTTGGCAAATGCGTTGGTTACCTCTGGGCTTCAAAGTATTATTATAGACACCTGCAAACAAAGCTTAGAAGATATTGAATTGGTAATTCGCAATCGATTTTACCTCCGACGTTTGCATATTAACTCTTCTTTTCCACATAGACTGGACCAATTAATTAGCAATAGTAATAGCAAAGACAAGACCTTTATATATCCACGACTTGAGCATTTAATAACTCGTGTCGCATACAATTCCAGTTCACTACCTATTTGCCAGCCACTAGTTGATCCCTTTCCACAACTTAAAACGCTAATATGCAGTGGATCACATCCGTTTACTTCACCGATTATCTTTGCCGAAGGAAAATACCATATTCGACATTTAGAACTTCCTGTAAGTTTGAACAATATTGAATTTCTTATGAGCAATCTGATACTTTACAAAGAATTATTCTGCAAGCTGCAACATTTGACACTAAATATAAGCGGAAATAACACAATAAATGAGTACGCTACAGAGCTTATCAGATCAGCAGCAGAGTTTGGTACAGGGTTACAAATATTAAATATCAACTGCATTCGTAAACAACAGATATGTGGTGGAATGTGTTTTGAAACAAATCTTGCTAATCTTGTGTATTTGGACGCAGCATATGTATGGTTGACAATTGATCAGATGTTCACCCTGTTTAAAGCATGTCCAAATCTGAAGAAAGCACGGCTTTGGCAGTTAGATGACAGTAATTGGGAGCCATTGCTTTTGCAAGAAAGTGATACTGAATTATACAGACAGCGTTACAAAACGAATAACGCAAGTATTAACTTTTTGTATCTCAATACAGCCGGATTCTCGCTCAGAAGAGTGTTTGCACAACGCGCTGTATTGTTTGCTTCCCTACTTACAAACCTTAAACGTATGGAGTTTAATTGCTTTTGTAAGAAATATAACGCGCGTATTCTGTCGGAAATTGAGGAGGTACTGGAACAGAGTAGTTTGAAAACCAACTCCAGATTACAACAAGTAGAATTTGCTTTCGAGAAAAAAGAACACTATCATAGAGGGTACCTTTTTTCATATTTACGACCCTAGTTTTGTGACAATTACTTTATTTTTTTCGGTCGGTTTTGCTTGTCATCTGCAGGTCCTTTTTTCAATACAATACAGAGAGAAGTATGTTTATAATAAGTTAATGGTTAGCTTGTAAATGCAGTTAATTAAAATAATCGGTCGTGATATAAATGTCTCTCGCACAGAAATGCACTAAAATCTTAACAATAGTCATTAGCATTTGGATAAGAAAAAGCTATATGCTGCTTACGCCACATAAAGCTAGTGGATTTTTTTTAAATAATATAATGATTCGGTTAGATTGGCTAGTTAAAAAATCATATTATTACTTCAAGTCAATCAATTATTTGGAGTAAACCCTCTCCTTAAATAAACAACCAACTAAATAGAAGACTGGTTTCCAACCTCAATTGCCGGAGTACTTTCAGAGGAAATGCCAATGGGCTGTACCAGAGGCTCCGGAATGATGGATGACTTGTAGACTGGAGATAATTTGGAAAGCATTGCGCGGACAATATCGGTAGTGCCAAAAACCGGGTTCCAGCCCCAGTCATTGCGAGCAGCAGTATCCGCCATAGTCCGCGGCCATGTGCTAGCAATATCCTCACGGAAATCAGGACAGTAGTCAATGGCAAAGTCAGACGAATGTTGGCGGCGAATTTCCTGGGCCAACTCAGCAGGCGAAAATGCACAGGCATGGACATTATATACGCGCTGCGTTAACGATTCTTGTGGGGCCTCAAGCAGTTGTACTGTACCAGTGATACAGTCATCGATATAAGCCATTGGCAACCGCATATCAGAACTAAGGAAGCTGGTATAGCGGTTACACTTTAGAGCAGCATGAAATATATCAACTGCATAGTCAGTAGTTCCACCACCAGGAGGAGAATCAGCAGAGATTATACCTGGGTAACGAAGTGAGCGGAAATCAACACCGTACTTTTCACAATAGTATTCGCCAAGCAATTCCATATGGATCTTGGAAATACCATAGATAGTATTGGGCCGCATAATGGTAAGATCTGGAGTTTCATCTTTAGGTGTTGTCGGACCAAATGCACCCATGGTACTAGGAGACAGTAGCCGCAGACGATGTGCTTTTGCTAACTCGAGCACATTCTGGAAGCCGTTTATGTTTACGTTGAGACCCAGGGATGGATTACGTTCACCTGCCGCAGAGAGTATAGCAGAAAAATGCACAATCCAATCGATTCCATAGTCGACGACTATCTGTTCAAGTGCGCGGTAATTAAGAACGTCGGCGTAGACAAACGGACCAGTACTGCGTTGTTCAATAGTGGGTTTCTTAATGTCTGAGGCAATGACGTTTTCTTGACCAAACTTTGACCTACAAACGTATGATTGGATGGAATTCAGAGCTTAAGTGATGTAATTATATCAACACTCAATAAGCTAATCATGGTTGAACCTCCTCTAATTGGCATGAACCGCAAGGGGTGTACCAGCACGCGAGGGCAGGTGTGTGGGTAAATGGGGATGATTTACACAGGTGGGAAAGATCCAAGCGAAGATCAACCGAATTTCTAACCACAAAAGGCAGACATTCGGGGAATATGACCCATTTAAAAAGCTCCGACGGGATGCGCTACCAGAAAGAGGGATGAGAGAAGCGGAGAACAAAGGAGCCAGAGGTAACAGACGTGACATGGCACCTTCCAAAAAGCAACAATGAAAAGGGCCAGAGGCAATAACCTACCGTAGAGTATTAACGATTGTGGACCCGAGTTGACCAAGGCTTCCAGTGACCAGAACGCGCGGGGGAGGAGGCCGCTGCTGAACAACCATGGAGAGCTGGCGTACCATATTGGCGCGTTTGAGAGCCTGGGTTGGACGTAGAAGAGACATTTGCGTACAAGAGAAATACCTGCAACGGAATAAAGACAGTAGAGGTGTAATGGCTACAGAAGAAATAAGAAATATGCAAATTTATTTAGCTAGGTGGAAAAGAAGACTGCAAGCGACCCCTACAAGAGCACTCTTTATATAAAGCATACAAGTGGGTGAGAAAAAGGGAAAGAGAGACTAGCCATTCTGATTCGCTTTTCACTTAACTGCCTCGATCCTTTTTGCGTGGATGACAAATAAACAGGTGAGAAGCATCCAGACGCTGTCCTTTTTTTTCAGGCACACTTTGCTATAATTTGTGTATTTCTCCGATAGAATCATGTGGGGAGAGGGTCGGTAATGTGACATTGTACATTTTTGGAGAACTGACAATAATGAATTGTTCACAATTGATTTTCAAGTTCAAACAAAAAGAGACACACGTACATCAATTATTTTTCAGGGCTAGTGACTCGTACTCATGAGACTCACGAGTTTCTTACCTTTTAAGCTCAATAGTTTGAGAGTAAATGTTTTTCCGCACTATTCAAACAATTGCATTCGGTCACTAAAAAAATAATGAATCTGAAGGCTGTGTTTTTCCTTTCCCTTTGGTATTTTGTTTAGGCAGAGGATGGCTTTTTCCGCCTTGCGAATAGAAGAGAAAATAAGTCACCGAGAGAACAAGCTCAGAGAGAAAGAAGCGAAAGATGTTTTGAACCAGCGATGAGAAAAAAAGACAACAAAGGTAAAAAATGAAAGGCAGGCCTTGAGCGAATATTTATACCTCGATTCACCATCAACTACAGAAAAAAAGGCATGCGGGAAATCTATTACACACAAATCCACATCTTTGCTGCATGTCCTAGAATCCAAGAACAGCCTGCTCAAGCGAGGTAAATTAGAAACCAGAATTTCCTTTTTGTGTCATTGACAGTGCCAATTGGATTATTCGCACGGATCCTGTTCCAGCAATGCACACTTTAAGCGTATCTGGTTTTGGCCAACACGCACAGGCCTGCAGCAACATTTCAGTACTTCTCTCCCCCGCTCGTTTGAACCAAAATCCACGTGGGAAACTAAAGACATACAGACGGGTATCCCCCACTCAATGGCAGGTTTAACAAAAGAAAAAAAGCCAGCATTGAACGACATCAGCCTCAGTTTTTCTTTTCTGTTCGAACAAATATTCATCATCAAAGTCTTGCTGCTTATTTTTTATTCTTAGTATCCTTCACTCCTTACTTTTTTCTAGTATTTCACCAGGATATTTTTTTTGTCAGAGAAACAGTAGTAGACATGGTAGCATATATTGGCAGAACCATAGCGGTACAACGCATGTTAGGACAGCGACTGCTCTCAAGTAAGTCTCCGCAGTTACCAGAGGTATTTGAGCAGCGCATTCAGCAAGCACTGGACAACATGCGTGCAACCGGGACATTCAAGAGTGAGCGAGTTATCCAGACTCCTCAACGAGCATCCATCCAAGTACAAGGAGCAAGTAAGAGCGTAGTGAACCTGTGCGCTAACAACTACATGGGACTAGCAGACAACCCTCAAGTAGTGGATCGTGCACACGAGTACCTCCGTCAATGGGGTAATGGATTGAGCTCAGTACGTTTTATCTGCGGCACACAAACTATCCACAAGGATTTGGAAAATCAAATCAGTGGGTTCTATGGTGGCAACGAACGGGATACGATCTTGTATGCGTCATGTTTTGATGCCAACGCAGGAGTATTTGAATCGCTTCTTACTGAAAACGATGCTATCATCAGTGACTCGCTCAATCATGCCTCGATTATCGATGGTGTGCGACTGTGTAAGGCCAAGCGCTTTCGATACAAGAGCGGTGATGCTCAAGACCTCGAGGTTAAATTGCAGGAGGCAAAGTCTGCTGGATGTCAGGTGAAGATGGTGGCAACTGACGGTGTATTTTCAATGGATGGTGCAATTGCACCGCTGCGCGATATCTGCGATGTGGCAGAGCAGTACAACGCAGTAGTACTTGTCGATGATGCCCATGCAACTGGATTTCTGGGTGATACGGGTCGCGGAACTGGAGAATACTGGGGCGTATCCGACCGCATTCATCTGGTCAACTCTACGCTAGGCAAGGCGCTAGGTGGTGCATCGGGTGGATACACCACTGGAAACCCACTGCTTATTTCGATGCTGCGCAATACCTCGCGACCTTACCTTTTCTCAAACACATTAGCGCCTAGTGTTGTTGGTGCGGCCTCTGCTGCAATCAGTCTGGTGGAAGACGCCAAGACCCGTACGCCGCTGCTCGATCAGCTCTGGGGAAACGCTAAGCTATTCCGCACACGTATGGCCGATGCTGGCTTTACGCTGGCAGGAAAGGACCATGCCATTATCCCAGTAATGCTCGGCGATGCACGCGTGGCTTCAGAGATGGCTGACCGTCTGCTTGCGTGCGGTATCTACGTGATTGGGTTCTCGTACCCTGTTGTACCCCGCGACAAGGCGCGCATTCGCGTGCAGCTCTCGGCCGCTCACTCCACTGAACAAGTCAACGCTGCCGTCGACGCTTTTATCGCTGTAGGCCGCGATCTGCGCGTGATCAAGTAGGATATTTAGCTTGTTGACAATTTAAATGACGAAAGTGACATGAAATTAAAGAAACAGGAAAGAAAAAAGAAGCAGCAGCTGGCGCATCACCAAACCAGTAAAAGCATGAGAGTGTCGAGCCGGATCAGGCAATGGCAGACACAACAAGCTCGCTGACGCCTTGGTCCTCGCTGCGCACAGCAAGCTCCATGGTTACTCCCGATCCCTTCTGGTACGTCATACGAGTGCGGGCTACAGTGCGCGTGGCGCCCATCCACTTGCCAGTGAACACTGCCTGGTGTGCTGCCTTGCTCGTTGGTTTCAGCGCGCCTTCAAGCGGGCACATTCCCAACAGATCACTCACACGCTCCACGCATTCCTCGATGCTGTCAAAGTTAGCCAGCGCAAAGGTTTCCACTGCCTCGCCAGCCTGGCCCAGCGTCTCCCATAGCGTCTGCGAGTCTGGTATATACGTGGCCTGCATAAAGTCCCCTGCGCCAAGATCCGCTGCCTCGAGTGAATACTCATCTTCAAAGCCGTCGTCGCCTTCTTCGGGCTCGCCTGTTGCGGGATCGCATTCCTTAACAATGAATCTCATTATGCACGCAAATGTCGCCGCCGGGAACGTCTCGAGGTCTGTGCGCTCGTATGCCACATACGCCGTACCGGGCTCATCACACCGGAGCTCGGGAATAGGAACCACCACCACAGGCTGCAGCGAATCACTCACATCCTCCTCTGGTTCCATTGCCACTTCTACCTGCTCCATCACCTGCTCAGGTATCGTGTTGGTAATGTCAAACTGAAACACAATATGACCCTCATATACGTGTTTGACGCAGCGCACCACGTATTCGGTTTCCGCCTCAGTAAGGTCCACTGGTTTCTGCGACGATACCAACGGCTGCGCCCCAAACGCCGCCAGCTCCGGAATCGCATTGAGCTTGCTTGCGTACTGTGCCTGTTGCTCGAACACATCCATGGGCGCACCAGCAGCACCACCCGCTGCTGGAGTACCAGGCTCTGATGCATCACGCGTTCCTGGTCTGTGTTGCGCCGGTGCGCTCACTGCAGAGCCCGTCAGTACAGCATCCATTGTCTCCATGCGTGCGCGGCTGCGCGTCTCCTCCTCCTGCGCACGCGAGATGCGTGGCACCACATTAAAGTTGAAGCGTGTCGCGGATGCTGCGGAACTGCCACAGTACTCGACCAGCTTGCGTTCCAGCACCGCCAGCGCAAATGTACTGTCGTCGCGTACATACTTGTCACGCGCACTGCCGTCATCAATGATCCGCAGTGCCCAAGCGGCGCGGTCGCGCACCTCGTCCTCGCGGTCGTCCAGGCAGCGCCGCAGCAGAACGCGTACAGACCGCTGTAGGGCCGCATCGGCGCTTGGCGATGCGCCAAATTTAGCCAGCGCACTGACTGCGGCCGCCCGCACCATTGCATTCTCCAGCACAACACGGTTGTAGATATGGCGGATGTACATGGTCGGCCGTGCAGTGTGTGGGCCCTCTTCGCCCAGGAAGTGCAGCACACGCACTGAGAGCTTGCTAAACTCGCAGTCCTCAATGAACTCGCACAGATGCGCCAACGCCGCCTCCTTGCACTCGGGGACATGCTTGGCCAAGTCCATAATTGCCTCAATCGCCGCGCGCTTAAACTCAAACCCGCCTTCGTCGCGCAGTACCCCCGCCAAGAACGCCAGAAACACGCCGTGCTTGGCCGGGAACTTGCGGCACAGGCTGCGTACCGCTTCTGCCACTATTGTCTTGAACTCGTCGCTGATCTCCGCCATGAAGCCCTGCATCTGCTTCATCAGTCGATCTACTGACGCCTCGTTGCCAGTCTTGAGCAACGTCGTGATCGCCAGCGTCGCCACTGAGCGATTGGCATCGGTGATCAGACCCTCCATGTCTACGTTGCATGGCTGCACCGCCTCGGCATGCGTGCGTGCCAGCGTGCTGAGTGTGCGCATCGCTGCAAACCGCACCGTAGGCCGCGGCGAGGAGAGAAACACCTGCAATGCGCTGACTGCTGACGTCAGCTGCTTTCCTGTAACCTCTCGAAGTTGGCACATCGCCCGCGCCGCCTCCAGGCTGACCATGTCCGAGCGGTGTCGGATCCACTCCTCAAGCAGCGCATGCAGTTGCCCCTGCAGGCTCGCGTCTCCCTCCATCACTCGTACCGCGTACCGCACCAGCATTACCTGCGCCATGCTGCTGCGCAGCGTCGCGCTCGATCCACCCAGCCAGCTGCTGCTCTTGCTCTGTCCCGAGAATGTCTGCACAAGCTTCAGCACTGCCATGCGATCATGTTGCCGGATCGCATACAGCAGCCCTATCGCGTGGTATTGCACAATGTTGGACGTCGACACGACCTGACTCTGTCCTGCCGCCCCGCCAAAGAACGACGGCCCCTGCGACAGGCCCTTGCTGTTAAGTGCCTCGTTTGCCTCGTTGCCCCAGCGCCGCACAACGTCCTTGGCCTCGCCAAACAGGTGCAGCCCCGATACCAGCGCCGCAGAAGCAATCGAAGGGGACTTTTCCACCATTGCCGCCTTTATGAACCGCTCGATTCCTGGCAGCATCGACGGATCCACAATCTTGCATAGCGCGCGGATGGCATTCGCCCGATAAGTCATCTCCGACTTGGACTGCATGTCCTTCATCAAACTGCTAGTTACCATGATCACGTCCTCCGAAATCGTCGACAGCTCCTTAATCGCTAGGTACACCATCTGTCTCAACGACATATCTTTACTCTGAAACAGCTTAGTGATGCTGAAGAACAAGTTTGTCGCTACACTCGTCGACATGTTGTCCCCACGGTATATCAGAAACAATATCTTCGCCAGCAACACCCGTGACTGTCGCGGCCGAATCGGTGTCTGGTTAAACACCCGTGCCTCCTGCAGCACCGTCGAGTGGTCCAGGTTCATCACCGCTCCCAGCTCATCTACTCCTTATACACTCAACTGGTAGTTACGCATATATTCGTGCTGTCTAGGTTAGTGCTTGTTTATCTCAATCTCATGCATGCTGCTCTACAGATTCCTCCAATTGTTTGTTTACTTACCTGTGTCCTCATCCTTCTTCCAACTCATTTTTTCTTTTGCAATTTGCTCGCGCCTCCACGCTCCCTATTTATCGTTTTGCTTTGATTTCTCGACGTTAGTGGTGTACACCTGCTATTTTTTTTTGGACACAAGTAAAATGAATGCACACAAGATGAAGCTGTGTCTTGCGACTCTCCCTTGGCTGAGTTTCAGACCACTGCACTCAGCTATATAACGAAGGTCTGTGATTGGTCCAGCACAGCTTGGCTACACTCTTCACCCTTGATCAAGGCCATGGTGATATGTTGATTGTAACCACTCTAACAACAATGCAGTGGTCATATCTCCACAGGCAAGCTAGTCTGGTTTGCAAACCCCTCCTAATGCATGGACGTCTTTACAAGATATTGTAGTACACAATAGTAGAAAGTTGGCTGCAGTGGTGTTATTCTTCGACTGTAGCTATCCAACATCAGAGCGAGAGCGTTCCAGCTACACTCACTACTCTTCTGAACGACATGCAGGTGTTTTTTCACTATAAAGACTTTTGCTCTATTACCCCCAATCCTTAGCGACAATTCTATTATACTATTCGTTAAAAACTCCCCTTCAGTTGAAAGTGTTTTCTTCTAAAAAGTGCGCCATGCTAGAAAGTGCTTTTCTGACCACGAGCTCCTTTCCGCCGCAGCTTTGCAATTGTGTTCTTTTTCTTTTACCATCACACATAAAATAGTATTTGCTGGTGAAAGTCAAGGTTGTGCGTTGAATATAAAAACTGAGGCATCCGTCCTTCATTCATTCTCGTTTTTCTACCTACAAGCACAATTTTCCATACTTATTATTTATTTACAATTAATCAACGTAACATTGCTTTTGGATTATTTGCATCGGAATGTCGGGATTGCTACACGAGAATGAGGGTTTTAGAAGTTTTCTAGAAAAATACCTTACAAACGTTGCTAATTCGGATAACGAAGTACTGATGCAGGTTTGCAGAAGTATAGTCACAAAAGGAGATCTGCTATGCGAAATCGACAAAAAGCTAGAATATCTGATCCAAAATAAAAATTCAGTGTACAGCACGCCCAGTAGACTTGATATAGAACAAGTAAAAGAAAGAAATATGCTTGATGATGATGACGAGAAGAAACTGATTGCAATTAAAAACATTTGGTATGCAGACTGGATTGGAAATTTTTCTTATAATAATAATATTGGCGATGTATATGCAACCATTAGTGAATGGTATATCTATGTACTAAAACCTGAATTGTTTGTTGTCATTGACGATGATAATAATATAGTAATAAGTGATTCTATGAAAAGTAGTATTTGTATATTGGCTATACATTTATCTTAAAACAGCAACATCATTATTGATAAAAAGAATTTGGAATAAGAGGTGAAGCTAAACTGAAGTTATATAAGAAAGGTTCTGGCAATCAGTTCTATGGAATTTATTAATGATAGGCAAAGCACTCTGGTTAAAAACAAATTTATATTATATATAACAGCAGCGGCTTTATGAAAGTATTCTTGTTGTAGCACCAGTAACGGTGCACAGCCAGCCCCGGGCCGTGCCAGGGTTCAAACAGAGTCTGTATACACCCTGCGGGGCTGCGCGTTCATGGTCACCGGGAATACAATACACAAAATGATAATGAACGCCCGCGAGACCAGATTATAGCGGAAAACATTTTTATTAGTTGAATATACACTTGACGTCTTTATTATTTACTATCGGCTTCCTAGTCGAGTTCTCTCCTTTTGCAACAAGATGTTCAATGGCGCGTTTATCCACTGTCGCCTGACTCACTGGTTGTCTTTTCTTTTACAGTAAAATTTATGTTCAGCAAATATATCAGACCTGCCTGAACATAAACTTTTTATTGCGCATTCTTCAAATAGTTGTGTATAGTAAAGATCTATAAGACAATAGCAGCCAACCTTTTAATTACCTTCTCCATTGTTTACGATAAAAAAAAGCTCTAATGGCAATTTCCAGAAATATGTGGGGTCTACCTAATCAGCACTTTTAGGGCAACGCAAATGTCTACTATTCTATTACAAGAACAAGCTAGTAAACAGTTAGGATAGAACAGAGTCCTTTACTGGAATCTATCATATTCCATTTTAGATTGAAATACGTTGTTGTTAAATCTATTTGCAGAATAAAAATTTTGGATCCTCTAAATAGTAGTTTGAAAAAGCTAAACAGCTTGCAACAGCGAGTGATTAATTATAAGATATTCTGCAAAATTGTATTTGAAAGCCTATACTCAATGTTAAGTATGTTGGTACAAAAAAATCGAGCTGTGGTGGGATTAGGCGCAGTTATAAGAGACAATCGGAAGCCAGCCCTCCGAATCGGAGTGGAATATAACAATCCAAGCGCCTCGCTCTTTGACCGTATGGCGGAGAATGTAGCCTTGATCGCTAGGCTGGTAAACAAACTTGTGTTGTTGGCCACTGGGGCTGCGCAGCTGCATATGAAACAGGCGTTCGTCTCCAACAGGCAACAAGTGAAATATTATAGATTCGCCCAAATGTAGCTGTGCCTCAGTTGGTTCCTTGATGTAGAACTCGTTAGGTAAGGCTGCATTGGGCTGCACAAAAGCTGCTGCATTGCTACGACCACGGTGTACAACAGGCAACACGCAAGCCAATGGGAAGGTACGCGAAGTGGCAACGGTCTTTATGCTTCCATCCTCATCAACATCACGAATTCGCGAGTAGTCGTGCGCTGACGGCCGCCTGTCTTTGCTCTGGAGAAAACCCAACACCTTTTGAGCCTTACCCATTGCAGACGCAGATTCCTCGGAGAGCTTTTTAGGCTGAAGGGGCACCCGTACGCCGCAGTATATCTTGATTAGACCATGGACTTCAGCACCGCGCACGTTGGCAAGTACCTTAACCATTCGCTTGCCCTTATAGTCCATACACTGCGCCAGCAGAGGTTGACGTGCAACAATGCGACCGCTGCCATTGGGATCGTGTAGCTCTACCTCCGCATATACTGACATTGACGAATCGCGCACACACATGACAAGTGGCGTCACCTTGTCATCCTTCAGAACAATATGCGGAAGGTGGGGTAGGTTGAGAAGCTTTACACGGCTCTGGAAGTAGTTTGGACGAACATATGGCAGCATCCAGAATACAGGAAGGGGAACTACTGGATCAACAAACTGATCTGCAGCAGTCAGAGGAAAGTGCGTAAAGATAGTCTCTTTGGGCGACGCCAAGAAGAACCACGGGTCAGTCCTGCCCTCAGCGTTTAGCGGATGTGACCGCGCGGCACAGGCGGTATCTACCAAGCGGAACTCGCCATCAAGACAAACAACATTCCATACGTGGTTTGCTGCGGGTAATATTACACCCTGGTATTTGTCCAACGGCTGGCGCAAATAACCGCGGATGGTGTGTGATTCGATAGCCAGTGCTGCCATCATAGCATCAAAGAGATAGGCAAAGCCCGGGCCGCGCGATCGCCGCCGCTGTAACACAGAATTGGGCTCTTCCTGCTGCTCGAACTCGTCATTACTCTCGGCAACGCTTGTGTCATACTGGATATTCGATGCAATCCACGTAAACGCCGCGCGCACGCGTTCTGCAGGTCTGTTAAATGGCCGCCCCACATGCATAGTCGCCAGCACTTCAACAGTTAGTTTAACCGAGACCGATTTGAGCATTGTCATTTGCCGGTCAATCTTGGCCCAGCTGCTTGTCTCTGGATGCGAAATGTGTCCGCCGTACTTGAAGACTGGTCGTGTCATCTTAACATAGTTAATCGGTGTGACATTCGCTGGAAGCGGTTGTCTAAGCTGGGGAGCAAGTTCCTCAACACAAGTTATATCCTTTGACGCATTGGCTTCAGAGACAGGAATGTGCGCTGTCTGCCGCGAAGGGCCGACATTTGATGGAAACGGAGACATGCCCCCATCTCGCCGCGCAAAGGATGCTGGTGGAGTCGATGATAAGCTACCAAAGCCAGTGGGTGTAATGCTGCCACGCGCAGAACCGTCACCGCGGAATGACTGGCCAGAATCTGGTGCCGTCGTACTATGTAATGTGTTGGAAGTTACAGAGCCGGCAATTGTACTGGATCCGTCAAATGAGGCAGCGCGCTCATTTGCCCGATTAGCTACTGGAATCTGCTGTGGCATATTCGGGATTGCAACACCATTGCCCTGCTGCTGGGGCATGATAGTTCCCGCGCGTCCAAGCGCCAAGCTACTAGATATATCACCTCCCTGAGTGCCTACTGTATAACTACGCGGTCGCGTATTTTCAGCGATACTAGTTGGTGGCACAAAGCCCGTATCTGGCGAATCACTGCTACCAGTGGCTAGAGCAGCAGCGCCTGTGCTCATCGGTCGACTGCTCATTGCAGATGACATGGCTCGTGAGTAGGGCTGCTGTTGCTGTTGCTGTTGGGCTGCCATGCTTTGCATCGGGTCATAGTAGTTCGCATGGACATGCTCGTGAGACGGGCCGCTTGCTGCCATGCTGACGGCAGCTTCAGATTGTGGTGGTGGCTGGCTATAGTACATCTGCTGTGGCTGTTGGTACGCCATGCTCGGTTGACCATTGGCATCATACCCAGAATAGGTATTCTGATAGCCTGCGCGTTGTTGTGGTATGCCATTGGAATATCCATAGGATGCACGGTCCGGGTATGAGTTGCTTGCATAATACTCCTGGTGCATGGCTTGTGGTGGGACCATGCCTGCCGCATAAATATGTTGTTGTTGATGCTGTTGCTGAGGCGCTGGGTAGCTGTGTCCGGTGCTTGCTGTTGACGGCATATTACCGGTAGAATAACCGCCATGGCCATTGGCGTTGTTAGATATGTTGGCCATGCGCTGGAAGTCAGTAGCAAGCTCGTCGTAATTCTGCCTAGAGGCTGCATGTGTTTGCGCAGAGCCAGAAGTTGTAGGCTCAGCGCTGCCCTCGCCTTCGGTTTGTTGTATGGTGCTCGCCGTAGGCCGGATACGAGATTTGGTCTTGGCCATCCGAGGGGCATATGCGTCGATGCTGCCATCTTGGCTCTCAGTAATATTAGCCCCAGGACTAAGCACCCCGCCACCACCTGTAAGATTAAGGCTATCGGTACTGCTGTACCAGCTGCGATGAAGCTGCGTAAGATCGCCCACACTGCTATGTCCCGCAAGCCCCAAACTGGACGTGTCGCTGGCGACAGAGTTGTTTGCAGTGGACGGAATAGTAGGCAAGCGCTTTGATTTAGATGCGTCACCAACGGAAGATGTATGGCTCGACACAGTCGATGGATACGAGGCAAAGCGCGCGGAATTTTCTGATGCTGGCGAAAGCATTGACTGTAGCTTGCTATTAGTCTTCTCTTCATTATCAGAATCGTCGTCAAACAGATAGTCAGCCTCATGACGACCAGGTGCGCTTTGCTCAGTTGGAGATGGGATGCCGTCCATAAGCTGGCGCGCCTCCGAGATGGCAGCCTCATGAGCGGCACGTGAAGACTTGGCCACAGTGCTGCCTCCATCGCTGAGAGAGTACAATGATACATACGACGTGCGGCTGGCGCCTGTTTGAGAGTAAATATCTTGTGTAGACAAATTCTGATGTGAGCTCACTGAGCTCTGTTCGGATCGCATCGATGCATTGTGTGCGCGACTCGAGGAGCGCGATGAGTTGGATACTGGCATACCACGCGGCCCAAACAACATGCTTGCGCTGCCTCTGTTTCGTGTCGCCTCCTCAGTGCGCGCTGTAGCCTCGCGCATGCTTTCTAGAGATGATGCAAAACTGCTATCATAAGCGCCCGATGTTTGCTGCGTAGCAGATTGCGCCGGAGACCAGAGACCAGCCTGATTAAGCGAACGAGCGTTGTTAGTTTGCTTTGCCTGCGGCGGCTTTGGCTGCGGAATAGCTGGTAAATTGCCAGACAACGGTGGCCTTGCATATGATTTTTGTGGAGATGGCGCGACTTCTCTGTGTGCGCTCATTGAACTTGCGCGACCAGTGCTGCCTTCCTGTGTGTGATCCTCGTATAAGAGCTTCATCCGGGTAGGCTTGCGCGGCATATGTGCCTGTACCTTCTGTTGCTGAACTTGCATTTCATTGTTTGCCAGATTTAGCAATAGTGATTCGATCGAGTTGGTGTCGTTAGAGTTTTTAGTTTGTTCACTGCTGCTGCTTTCATGGCCCCTTGCGTATGTTGGCGTAAGAACATCACTTAAATGTGCCAGCCGTTCTGCTGTCCTCATTGCCTTTTCAGCCACCGGTGCATCACTACATCACAGAATATAAATATTAGATGAATAATTGTTTAGATTGATGTTAGCATCTATGTTGCAAAATAAAAACTTCGCCTACAATGGCAAAAATAGCACATATGTAAACTATCATTCAACGAACGACAACGTAATGTCTCCCTGCTCCCCGCATAAAAGGTCAAATTCGCGTGAATCACAAGAGCAGTAAACAAGTTCACAATGCGAGATTCGCAAGGGAGTATCTAATGGGAATTGTGCAGACTTTGCAAGCAGTAAGTTGAAAGAAGCGGCCCACAAGCAAAAAATAATGGAATAAGAATGTCAGAGGAAAATAGGCAGATGTGGGAATGAGGAGCAGTGGGTAATTCTTCGTTTGAAACAGTAGCATTATGACTGGGAACGTCAAGGAGAAAAGGGGCCAAGCGAAGTAATAACCCTGATGCGAAGTGCGCGCGTATCTCGCGCTAGGGAATCCCTGAACATATTACTACTCAGTATCAGCTACCTGAAGCAAAATGAGGGAAGATTTTGGCTGCTGAAAAGAAAAAAGGGAGGGAGGGGATAGGTACAACTATGTGCAGTAATCAAATATAAACCAAACTATGTGAACAATGTTCATTTTCTTGGTGCCATTGCTCTTTTGCGAGTGTACCTCATTCGCCAAGTTGTTGATACTTACGTGAACTTTACGAGGCAGGCTGGGAACAGTCCATCCTCCATCGTGTTGAGGATCTTGCCACGCCACCAATTGGCATCAGCTACAAAAGAATGAACCCAAAACAACGAATTAGCACCTGTATATCGAAACTGGTCCTAGCCAAATAATGATTTGGCTGCATGCGATCGGTCAACAACGAAGAATGTGCCATTGCACACACGCGTCAAACACTTACCACAATCCAAGACCTCGATAAGATCTCCTAAAAAAAAAGTCACAATAACAGTCGCAGAAGCGAACCGTGACGAATTCAAAAAACAAATGCAATGCGTTATTAGCGACAAAAGCTAGAATAGTGCTCACTCACTGTTTTCTTCATCATGAAGGAAGAGCGATATATTGCCTACGGCGATGGTATGACCAGCTGTCGTGTGCCATAGGGTCGGAGCTTCAGACAGCACTTACCCTTTTTAAACGGTAAGTCTTCGACGCCTTCGCCTGCAAAAGTGTATAGTGCCTCGGCAAAGTACCTCCCATCGCGAATTCCTTCTGGTGCAATCATGACTGCTCACTAGTCCACCACCTCCGGTGGCGTTTGTCGTCGTTGTTATGTTTAAAACAAGGTCCTCGTTTGCTTTCCCTTTGCGCTTTCTTTTTTCGTTAGCGGCAACGCTTAGGCAAATGTAAGTGTCAATGTAAGTATATCTGTAGTGTGAAATACAATGTGAAAAAGAAAACTATAACAGAATGCAGGAGACAAAAGTAAGCGGGAAAAAAGATTGCGTGTTGGAAGACTGGGGCACAGCAGAGAGAAACAGAAAGAAATCTGGAAAGAAAACCAACATGTCTGCGAAGCAAGCAGTAAACACAGAGCTACAAATCACGTGATTTGTGAAAACCGCTTCATCATTTCGTTTGTTTGGGCGGCTTGGATTGGGCAGATGCGCGACCACACAAACAAGACACTCGGAAGACGATTCTTGCTTTCTCTCCTCATCCAGTACCCATCCCCCGCGCTTAGATAATGTACGTTTTGCGCTTAGCGGCATCTTATTTTAGGCGTAGGCAAGGAAGCTGCAGTTCTAAGTTTAGGAACAGTTGATGTGGCAAATTTTTGATTCTAAATACAACTCTCTGCACCACCTGCTTGTTCCAAAATTTGTATTGAGCCATTGCAGATAGCAGTGCATTAAACCAGCCTCTGTTGCAGTTGTCAAAGCACCTGGGCAGTCAATGTGGAGGCAGTGGTTGCCGTTCTAGTACTGGGATTTTTATATTATTTGATTAGGAGCTGTGCCGCTCCTCTCTCCATTATCTGGTGCTTGGCATTGGCACCAGCCATTGCCATTTCGGCATCCAAGGTCAAGGCAAAAACAATGGCCGGCATAATGCACTAGCACGACTACGCCGCCACAAAACAAGAAGTCGAGAAATCACCACCAAAACACGGCGGCCATGCGTGCCCACATGCCTCCCTAACACCGTCGTCAGCTTGCTGGCGTCCAGTTGCCTTGCCTGATGGCTCTGATTTCTTTTTGTCTGTAGCCTGCTGTCACGAGTTCCCTAGCCCCTCGCCACACTTTTGCAGGGGTTTCTCTACTAAACCGTATTTTCATCTCTTCATCGGAATTCCTATAAGGCGCAGCTCTCCCCTACAACCAAATCTTCCTTTTTTTACTTAAATTCTCAAACTCCGACACGATCCTTTTTTTCCACAAGAAGTTTTTTAATTTTTCGATTTCCTCCAATTGCAGACTACACACAGCGTTTCGGACATTTCCAAAACCGATTAGCACCCTTTTTAAGCACTCTACTGTAGGTCAAATCAATGCTGGCTTCGAGTTCCTCCCATCATATTCATTCTTCTGAACTAATGGGTTATTCCGAGAACTTTTTGCAAAGCAACATTTCTCATCCGCTTGGCTTGCAGCAACACTTTGGAAATTTTGATCCGATGGTAGTGTTGGAGCAATTATTTGTGCCCTCGATGGAACCATCTGCTGATAAGCGAGATACAGTTGTCTCAGCACCTGTAGCATCTGCGTTCTCGCAACATCTGGTTCCTCACACTGCTATAGAACCTCTACATATGAAAAGCAAATTACTTTCAAGCCCAGCGCCAACAGCCGCCAATGCAAATACAAGCACATCTCTGCCATTCTACCAGGGTGCTATCACAAGTTCGGCAAACTTGTCAATTCCAATATACAACGGCCTGGATACATCTATATTACACCATTCTAGCTGTGATTTCTTGGGGCTTCTTAGCCCTGCTGTATTGTCCACTAATTGGAACCACATTTTGGGCACTCCCAATGCCGATTCGCACAGAAATCCGACGGTTGGCACAATGCACGCAAAAACTACCGCAGGTTTTTGTGGCGCCACTTCTTTGTCCTCACATGTAGTGGCTATACCAGAGGGCACGCTGACAAGCTTTGGATCTTTGCCTTTGGCCTACCCACATTCATCAATGTCGTGGGATCACGCCATTGTTCCCGCTGAGTGTGTCCCAGCACACCACGCCAACAATCAACCCTTCTCCATTTTTCAGGCAGCGCAAGTGCCTACTCAGGATTTGCATACCAATGCGATTGAGAAGCATACTCAGCAAGCTACAGTTTCTGACCTTTCACCATTATCAGTGCTACCCGAGCCTCTGTTCTCTACTCATTCTGACCCAGTGCCTGTGATTCAACCACATATTCCTTCATGCAGTAATCAAGTTCAATACGATTTGTTGAACAGGCCATACAGCTCATCAAGTTCGATTGCCAACACAATTCAGCTAGGCTCAAAATCCTCGGAATCCGGAGGCGAGATCGAAGAAAGCGAAAGCGGCCTTAGTAGCGACGCAAGCACTTCTCCCAAAAATAGGCACAAAGTGGAAGGAAGCTGGAAGAATCAGCCACGCAACTCGATATCGAAGAAGCAAAAAAAGGTTTTCTATGGTTGGCTGCTCGATAACATAAACTTTCCTTTTCCTACCGAAAATGAGCGGCTTAGCAGTCTAGCTGTTGACTTGATCAGTGAGAAGCAATTCCGATATTGGTTTGCCAATATTCGCTGTCGTCAGTTTACCAAACATCGAGACAGCAAAGGTAGTCAATTTTTTACGCCTAACGCAAAGTTCTACGAGACTTGTACTCGAATTGGTCTCCCGATTAAGCAAGGCATGCCTGCATCCGTCAGACGAAACGCGAAGCTTCAACGCAGGCCTTTGAAGGAAAAGAATTAGCTATGTACATTCCGCGCTTTAACATCTCATATACTGTTTCTTTTTCAGTTCGATATTGATAAAATACTTATTTGTCAGATGTTGGTCAGTCTACTTTGCGTGTTGTTGGTAGTGCTAGCTGACATACGACATCTGTGAGAACTAGCTCTAGTGGGCGGCTCCTTTGTTTTTGTTTTTAAACATTCTCAACGTTGCTCTGACTTTCATCGATGTTTAATCTTTCAATTTGCTTCTGAACATGCCCGTAGAGGGATTAGCAGTCGGCTTACAGTTATTGTGTATCACTCAATGTTTCTAGAAGAACAGCTCTCCAGTCAGTACTGTGCTTCCAAACTTAAGGCTGTGGCTCGCTCGCTTTATGAGGCAGCTTGCTCAACTCGCAAACCGAGCTGTTTTGCTAGAGGGTTTGATCGCAGACTTATAGTAGGCACGGAAACTGTTCCACCCATTTTTAAATTACTTTTCTTTTGATAGTTTCTTTGCACACAGACATGCTACATACAAGGTAATTATATTTATTAATATTATTTTTCAAGCTTCTTTAGATAGTGTAGTTTTTAAGGTAGTTGCATTGTTAGTTAATGAATGAATCAAAACTAAAAATTTATGACCTAGTGGAACAGTTTCTGCTCGAATTTTTGAGCTGAGTATTTAGTATTTAGTGTG